>JBBKCR010000031.1:7215890-7268661 GCA_037577295.1 Ladigesia roloffi | reverse complement strand
CTGTGTTTGTTTTTGTGTGTGTTTGTTTGTGTGTTTGTTTTTGTGTGTGTGTGTGTGTGTGTGCATATTTGCTGGCCAGAGATATACCACTGAAAGCAACTACAATAAGTTTGTGGACATGTGAATGGCCGGAATGGGTTGAGGAACTTGACAGAGATCAAGGTGTTGACTTGACCTCCAAATTTCCCCAGATCTCAGCCTGACTGAGCATTTGTAGCAGAATGTTCTGAATGAGCTAGTCAGAACCATGGAGACCCGATTTTACAAATGAAAGGATCTTTATTCTTTCATATGAGAGACTAACGTCTCACCGAAAAAACTGTTCTTTATCAGCATTGACAAAGTCCTCAAGGACATGAACGTCATGACAATGTCCTCATGGACATGATTTAAAGGTGAACTGCAAATGTTTTTGCAAACCTTAGTCCTTGCAGTCGTGGATGATGGATTGATTGATGGAGGAAAACAGTAGAAATGGCATCGTCCACACTGACCCACTTTCTTCCCTCTCTGTCTGCTTTATTTGAACTCTCTGTAGTTTGCTATTGAGGGTGGAGTGAGCATGGTGTGTTTCTGAATGGTGACTGTTAGTGACGAGGCACTGGCATTAGGGGATTAGCTGGTGAGTTCTGGACAAGGATCTGCATCCGTGGTCCAAGAGGCAAGTACTGTTTGTTAAAGACATTGATATATGACATTGTACAGGGCAACTGAACTATTTGCTTTACTCTTCAGATGTGTGTCATTAGTTTCCCTAACATGTTTTACCTTCATTATGGGTCCATATTGTAAGGCTAGAGTTCATCCTCAGTTTTCACACAGTATTGGGATGAACGGCTACAGCGCATGATTAACTGAATAAAGATTATATAACTGTGTATGTATATTTAAAACGCTTCTTCATGCTGTTGCAACAACAAAGCCAAAATAAACCCAGCCAAATAGTTTATCTAAGGATTAAGATATTGACTTTTTACTGGAGTTGTCATGCAATGTGTTGACATATCTGAAAATGTGTTTGGCAGATTTTCAGTGCTCTCTAGGTCATGAAATCTCAGAACAAAATACATTGTTCAATACAAATCAGAAAAGCCTTTACTGAATAGATCTCCACATGAAACACTATTTTCTACCCTACACAAATGTTTTTAATTCCGCTAATCAAGTTCCAGCAAAAGCTCCATGTTTTTATTTTAATCCAGTTTCCAAAAATCTGAGACAAGTGTTCAGTGTTGACATTCTGGGGGGACTAGGGACTCCTCTCTGCAGGGACCTTAAGGACTACCAATAAAATTAATGTAGAAATTACAAAATCCTCCATTTTTATAGTTTTATGTACGAAAACCAATCACAACTTGTTGTATATAATCCTTTTCCAAACGCCTGAACTGGCAAGTATGAATATAACAAATGAACAGTAACTGTGCATTAATGTGCAGAAGTGTGTTCTCTGTAGTGGATGTGTATATACTCTCACTACAAAACTTGTAATTTGACATGGAGTATCCAAACTTTTGCATATTATTGTTTGTAGATGAGTCATATTTTATGACATCACAAAAAACATTAATCAGTTTAGTTTTTGCATGGACAGAGGAGTGAATAGTTTTGAAATATGTGATGTTTGCTTATAACAGATAACGATAAAAAAAAAAAAACATTTTAGCTTTTCAAAACAGATGGCCCAAACAAAAACAAGTTGTTTGTGCGGTGCTTTGATGTACAACACTCCTGGGTAGAATGCTAAACTGTTTCACCTTTCAAGAACGGTACGTCACAATAAGTTGTTCGAAACATTTAATCGCAAAGTACACCTGATTAGATAAGAGTTCACAGTAATACATGAAAGGCTAGCAGCACTTTCAGTGTCCATTTCACCTTGCTTCAGCTGCACTACATTGTTTCTGTTTGACTACATCTATGCCTAATCCTTTCTCAGATGTCTAACACTTTCTGTATGCCACTGACACTGATAAGAGTTGTGTTGCTCCACACAGGCTGCAAGAAGAGCATCATAATAATGCAATGCAATACAAGCTCCTGCGGTGACGGCTATGAAGACCACATATCTGGGGTCCAGTGATTCAAGATAATCATCGGGCCCTTCATCACAATGAATGTAACGACAGCCACGTTCACTCTGTCCGGTTCTTTCAATGACACCCTGGGACTTGCCGGGGGTCCCATCTCCTGGAGGATGGCGATGATTACATTAATTACCATCCCGCTCTCAGTTATTACCATCATTGGCAACATCCTGGTCATCGTCTCCTTTAGGGTCAACCCCCTCCTCAGGACAGTCAGTAACTACTTCCTTCTGAGCTTGGCCATAGCTGACCTTATCCTAGGCACCATCTCGATGAACCTCTACACCACCTACATCCTGATTGGTCGCTGGACATTAGGGAATCTGGCTTGTGACGTCTGGTTGGCTGTGGATTACGTGGCTAGCAATGCTTCAGTCATGAACCTGCTGGCCATCAGCTTTGACCGCTACTTGTCTGTCACACGGCCTCTGACCTATCGGGTCCATCGGACAACCAAAAGAGCGGCGCTGTTGATCGCCCTGGCCTGGGGCGTGTCCTTCATACTTTGGGCACCAGCCATCTTGTTCTGGCAACACATAGTGGGCCAGAGGATGGTTCCAGAGGACCAGTGTTCAATCCAGTTCCTCTCACAGCCAGTAATCACATTTGGGACAGCCATCGCAGCCTTCTACCTGCCTGTGAGTGTGATGGTGGCCCTGTACTGGAAGGTGTACAGAGAGACAGAGAGACGCTCGCAGCAGCTGGCTAGGCTGATGGCATCCCAGGGTGCTGATACCAAGAAGTCATCACAGGTGAATCATATTATTAGATAATCAAATAATCTAACATTTGGGATCACTTGTCATATTAGTATGGGTTATATGTTATATAATAACATCCTATTTGGTTGACATGTTATAAATTTGGTACCAAAAGGTTTTACTGGATATTTTTGTTCATACTAGAAGGACATTAAATAATAAATAACATCATATAATAAGTATATATATTATTTGCATAAAATTTAATTAAAATCATCTACTCTACCAATCAAAATATAGAATCACTTGTAATCCTAATAATGGAAGGGATTTGTTCCAAAAGGTGTTACTGATTAACACATTATTGAGCACACTGTTTTTTTTAGTACTGATATTCATAAGTGGATTTTGCACATAAAAATATGAATACTATATTATAAGTAGCATTAATGGAACAATTATTAGAGAAATAAAACTATGGTGTAATTGGGTTCTTTTTACGAAAACTCAATTGTTTTGGTACATTTATAAATCGTTTAGATTTTATGGCTGATGAAACTAGACCTGCTAATATTGTTTGGTTGTGACTCACATTAAAGGCATAGATTTTTATGTTTCTGTCAAAAATGCATGAAGTCCACTTAATGCGAGTCATAACTAAATAAATGTTGTGACTCATTCATTTATTCAGATTCATAAGCCTAAGTCTAATTTCATAAGCCACAAAAACTTTTACAAAGTTATTTTTTAAACAAAACAAAACAAAAAAAAACAATTACACCAAATGTTTATTTCTCTTATAAAGGTGCCCCTAATGCTACTTCTTAAACTTGTTTTTATGTTTCTGCCAAAAATTCAGGAGATCCAATGTGTTCACTGTGTTTAACAACAAATAATAAACTAGCAGGTCTACTTGTGTCAGCTTTGAGAGCTCTAAGTCTTCTGTCAGAGAGCAGAGGCAAGAAGTGATGATGCCCAGGGTAAGAGGGGCAGGCTGTACCATTGCCAATATTCTTAGTGACCCCTCTGCTGGAAAAGCCCTTAGGTGTTGGCTGACTATATCCGATGGTCCTCATTATGTGCTTGTTTGAAGTGAAAACTGCTAATCAGAATCAGAAAACTGTGTTTATCCCAGAGGAAACAGCTTACAGAATGACCACACAGTCGCACAGAGCCACAGAGACAAGAACAATGTAAAATATAGTAAAAGTCATAAACATTTGAGAATACTCTGCATCATATGTGCTATGCTTAACAATCAAATATTGTGATAGGTAACACAGATTGATGTAAATAATATAGTTAAAGAAATAAAATTACTGCTAAAATAGTTTACTAGTTAACACAACTAGTACATTTGTTCTAATATTTATCAGGTCTGTTATGGCATGCAATAATGACATAAGTGATGATAGTGCACATCATAAGACTATGACTACGCATAATAAATACATTTCATGTAATGATAAACATTATGATCCAGCAGCAGCAGTTTATTCCAGCTGCACAGATTATTTTTATATGTGATTTTTTTCAGCTGCTCCAGAATATAAATTAATCTTCTTTAGCCATCCCAGTTTCGTTGGTGGAGCTTGAGCAAACCCACAGTAGAACCCACAGAGAGGGAGCTGTGAAGGGTGGTTTCCTCAGGTGGTTTTGATTGCATGAGACACCAGCTACTTGATTTCCTTTCTGCAGGCATCACTGTTGGTTATAAGGCCAAATGCTGTATGTGGATTAGAAAGCACAGCATTCTACACAGCTCTGAGGCCTTTTATTGCTGTCTCCCATTTGGTAGAAAATCCTTAGTCCACCGACAGATGCGATCAGTTCTGGAACATTCTGAATTCCATGAACAGAGCTCACAGGTCACTCACGGTAAATGACCTTGGACTGCTCTACTGGTGTTATTTTAACTGCAGGGGCCTCATCAAGCGTCCTGCAATAGCCTTCAAACAGAAGCATATAAACACCTTCATGACTATGTAGTCAAGTCAGTTATGTTTATTGTCATTTAAGCCACATACACAGTAAACTGTGAAATGAAACAATGTGCCTCCAGGACCACAGAGCAACACAAGGACAGAAACCCAAATGACAAGTAAAGACTTGGCAAAATACAGTGTGCATGAACTGCTACAAAACAAGAAAACAATGTTTGCAGTCTATCGCTGCAGTACCAGTCTGAACGAATAAAACTTTATGAATAGAAGTAGAAACAGCATTCTAGCAGCGCAGAGTTATGTATGATAAAAGGTAGAAATGAAACAGAAGTTGATGGCATTAAATATGAATTTGTAAATAAAGCAGCAGCAGGACAGGGATTGTTCAGTATAATAATAAATAAAGCAGTTGTTTGTGTAGCTTTGGTGAGAGTAGCTAGCTCATAGTCATATACTTCTGTGATTAGCATCTTTTGGGAACTGGATAATAAAGTTGGGCGTAGCAATGGTTCAATGATTTGTGAATAATACTGATCAATCATCCAACATTCTGGAAGTGTGACTAATCCTGACTCCTGAGCTGTTCTCACCTTTCCCTCCTTAAAAGCTTGTCATTGTCCTGCTAAATGGTACTGGGAAGACTCAGATTCTTCTGCATTTTCAAGTGGGTCATTCAGGTGAATTGGTGGTTTTTATAGAGAGAGGGCGGTCTTCACACCTCCATGTCTTTGTATTTGTTCACCTTTTGCAGTATTTTGCTACTTTTTCCCACAACGCAGTCAGAATTCAGCAAATAAACATGGTTTATTGTTGCTGTATGGCACTGGTCTTCTAGGCAAATCTCCCTTTTAAAAAGATACAGCAGAAAGCAGAGGCAAAAAGGGCTTTGGGGTGTACAGAAATACATTTTCAGACATCAGATATGAGGTGTCTTTAATCAGTTCATATAAGATTTTGAAGGACCATTCAGAATACAGTTTTTACATCATATTTTCAGAACACTCACCAGCTACATTTAAAGAGAGACTGAATCTGTGGCTGAAAAACGAAATAATTAAATATTTAAAAATTGGGGCACGCACAACAAACATACTCATTAGACGTACTTTAAAGTAAAACTCATCACCCAGTTTTTCTACAAACATTAAAGAGCTTTCTTATGAGAAATGTAGCCCAGCCACATGTGCCAAACGAGTGCCTAAAGCCATAACTATTTTTGTAAGTTTCACTAAGCTCTATTAAAAAGCAATTGAACAAAACAGTCTCTCCTGAAGTGGGTGTATTATACGATTAGTTACCATGAATTGCACACATGCACAGCGGACTGTGTGAGCAGGAGAGGACCAAAGGAGGTGAAAAGAGCAAAAAAACTAATATTTTCACAAGACGTATTTAATGAAAGAAAAATGCCTACCTGCAATGCTACTGTTGTTCTCATGCTTCTTTCAAAGATCATTTTTAAAACGTGTCTAACTTGTTTTAATATTTTGTTAGGAAACACATTTCTGAAAACATTTAGGACATTGCATTCAGGATTCAGCCATCACTTCATCAAGTTGCTGGTGGTGACACTGTGTTAATCTCTTTAAAGCCTTTTACAGCCATTTAAAAATAATTTATGGCTCAATTCAGACTGAGGGCTTGGTATCGATGGACTTGGGTATAGATGAGACTGCTTACAGATACCAATCATCCATACTCATCAGTACTATTGGCCCCCAAAAATATATTATAAAAAGATTTGAAAAGGTTCACCGGTTAATTCGTTATTACTTTTTGAGAGAAAACTAACTTGTTTTCTAAGTTTCTTCTTTTAATAATGAGGGAGGAGTGATTATTGCAAATGTCTGGTGATGAGGTGGTGATTGTTGTTCCCATTCTTCCCACTGATCAACCATTTATAAATATCTGCTCTGTTAGATTGCATTAAGCCTCATAAATCTTGGGGGGCTTATCTATATTTTGGTGTTGACCTGTTAGGAACCAATACTTATTTAGTATCGGTTCTTGATATCCCATCTTTTTCACGTTTCTTGAGATCTCTGAAAGGATTTGAAACCGTGAAGTTTGAAAACAGTTGATTTATTTATGAAGAACATTGATTGAGAGCTTTTTAAAGCAATCAAGAGCACAACACTTGAAACAGAGTACAAGCAAAAAATAGACTATCATGCTGTCTACTTACAGGGATAGTGTAATAATGCTTTGGTTTTTGGGTTTTTTCACCAGAGATCCTCTCAGCAGCAGCCCCAGTCCAGAGATCAGGCGAGCCTCCAGCTGAATCCAGAGCAAAGGCTCTGTCCCTCCATCACCCACTGCACCACTGCATGGTGGAAGAAGAAGAGGGAGCGGTACATCAAACCTCCTCCACACACTGCCCTCCCAAACAGCCACCCACAAACTGGCATGAACGGTGGACTCTGCGGCAAAGATGAGGAGAGGAACAGGGCATACATTCCTCTGGTGCGGATAAATCAGAGGTTGGATTCTGTGAATGATTCTGACATTGAGTCCGATGCTCAAGTGGCGGACTGTCAATCAGACAGCCAGCATTCAATCAGCCAGTCTAGTGGTTCCTGTCCAGACATGGACATAGGGGCTTCTTCTCTTTCTCAGGCCACGGCGCAGAGGCACCGCAAGCCCCGTAGCTGGTCACTGATCAGAGAAAAGAAGGCAGCTCGTACCCTGTGCGCCATCCTGCTGGCCTTTATAGTCACCTGGACTCCCTACAACATCATGGTGCTGGTGTCCACGTTCTGTGAGGACTGTGTTCCTGAGGGGCTGTGGCAGTTGGGCTACTGGCTTTGCTACGTCAACAGCACAGTGAACCCAGTCTGCTATGCACTCTGTAACAGGCAGTTCCGGATCACATTCAAAGCACTGCTACTCTGTAGGTGGAAGGAACAGAGGAAGGGGAGCAGGTGGACTTTTTCACGTGGCAGCTAGTCACCTGTCTGGAGGCAACATCTGGAAAATTGGTGAAACATAAAACCAAAGGATGGGCCAATTCTATACTCAGTATCAGCACTGGGCCAACACCATCAGACAGACCAGGCAAGATAGAAAGAAAATTTCAAATTTTGCCTGGAATACACAAATCTGTTTGAACCGCTATGTAAAGCAGGTCATATGGGAACAATAGTAGTCAAATGTAGCCTAAGTAGCAAGCTGTTTAGAAAAGCATGTGAGGAGGTGTCAGCGAATGCTCAAAATTTCTTTATCAGTGTGGGTCAATGTCACAATGTCATTTATAGGCATGGATTTCTTCATATTAATGGGTGGTTGCACCCAGAAAGCCTTGTCTTCCTCAGATATGTTGTATTGATGAATTACATCAAGCTGCATTGCAAGTATCTGATCACAAAACCAAAGCAAGAAGAAAAAGCACTTGGATCTGGATATGTAACAAAGCTTCTCTCCCACAAGTTCACTCAAGTTAACTTTGCATTGAGACATTACTGGGTGATGACTTTCTACATTGTTTAATCAATGTCCGAATGTTGAGTGTACAGTACAGTTAGCAATGACGAGCTGTTTTTTTATGTGAAACCTTCACCACATTTGTTCCATGTATATTTATTGAGGAAAGGGCAATACAAAAGACACAACAGCATTACATTCATTACCAAACACTAACAAAGTCCCACTGTTTTATATATATATAAAAATGCACAGAACAAATACAAAAAAGGTTACAGTACACAATCATTAAATATGGTTAGTATACCTGCTTTATGTATAGAATGTACAAAATTGTACTAAAAAAGATAAGCCTTCAGAAATTTCCCCATTAGGGTGTCTGTGCATGAGAGTACACATCAAATGCTCACAACCATATGATGCTCATAACCATGACGTTTTTTTAAGATAACAACCGCATACTGCCCCATCAAACACATCTAGAGCAGAAGCATTAATTGACATTTAATCTTTCAAACACCTAAAAGAAAGGAGGAACAAAACAAAGCTGCTTTGTCAATTTGGACCTTGGCACCATGAATTCCTGTGAGGAAAAGATTAAACCAATAGAGGTATACATCAGATACATATAGATAATAAAATCCATCATATCGTAGAATAAGGCCATGTATTTTGTTCAATGACATGCTTTGTAAACAAGCAAAAAAAGAAGAAAGAAAAATATTGGCAACAGATATAATAGACATTTAATCAAATAATCATAAAAATCAATTTCTTAGTGTGCGCTGTCCTTTCAAACCGCATAATTTGTAAATGTGTGTAACAGTCAGAAGTACACAGAGACAGAGCTGAGGTGTTCATTGAGCTTCTGACTCCAATTTGAAGCACTCTTCCCTCCTTTAGCTTTGTGGAAATATCTCCTTCAGCTACTGCTCAAGCAGGAGTGATAAAGATGTGGGGAGAGGGTCTCGCAGATCACGTAGTGTAAAAATTGTGACTTATTGTCTGTGTATAAGGAGGAAAAGGGAATGTGTTCTTGTGTGGTTTCATGAGAAGTCCAGGTGTTAAGATTACTCCATTGTAGTATTCTGGCTTTGGTAGATAGAAGCCTTGTCTTTCAGAAGATCCAAACACAAACGACAACTCCAGCTTCCTATATAAATGAAACACAAAAAACAACAGACCATGAAAGCTATTATTTGTAGGGCTGGGCAAAATGCTAATATCACTATTGTGATAAATTATGCTCGGTTTCTGGTGTCTGTGTTTATTTCTTTTTTTCCCCCCATGTCTATTTCAACTGAACAAATGTCAAAAAATAAAGTATCACAATAGATTTTAGCCAAATAATTATTCACAGATAGTGAACGATTCAAGCACGCAGCCGATCTGGTCTTTAGAATTAATGAGACTTCAGTAATAAACTCTGCTTATAGGACAGTGTTCATTTCTCTGTTAGTTTCTTACGGCCATAATGCTCCCTAGTGATTAGAATGACTAAATCATTAGCATTTATTAATGGCTAAAACATAACAGATACTAAGGTAAATGTAGCTAAGGGGAGACAAGGTCATGTGTTCATTTTTTATTTTCAACTAAAAACTCATCCCCCCCAAGAAAACAGCGGCAATAGTCAGACATGTTTTATTGTACCTCTACATTTACTGTAGTTTAGGTTTACTGAGCTGTTTCTTCTCATGCAAAACAGCATGGGGACCTAGTGAGGTTAAGAGGATTTGCCCTCATCATCTAACACAATACTGCATAAACAGCAAATTTACATAATATGCAGCGCAATGCAAACAAGGCCCAGAGATTGCAATTAATTCTGGGAAGACCACTGAGGAAGATCTACCAGAGTACAAGTGTATGAGATTGTGTATAAAAGATTCAATTGAGAACAATGTGAAGCTTATCATGTATCAATGCTTAATAAGAACATGTTCAAGAGAGAAAAATGTGGTAGCAAACAGTGCATGACCGTTACAAAATGCTGAAAAGTCTCCCTGTAACTATTTGGTTCAAGTCAATTCCTCTTCAATTATGCTTTCCATATACAGGTACAATCATAATCAGCAGATCGTAACTCATATGGCACCAACCCTATTTGGGGAAATGGCATGGAGCAGTTGTATAACAATGTTTTTCAAGGTTAATCTTTTTAATTTAGTTCAGTTGCTAGAATTAGATTTCTTTTAGGATTTTGCTACATATTTGCAGCCTAATGTACTATTAAAGTAATATTTAGGTTCAATTTTTTTTTTTATTATGTGTAAACACAAAATGTGCCATTCATTTTACAGGGGCCACATTTTGTTATTTTTATTAATATATCTTACATTTATAAACAGCAAATTAAAAACATTGCACAAAGAGTAAATTGCATTAAATTGTACAGAAGTTAGTTCTCAGTCAGTGTCTGTATTCATGTACAAAACTCAGAGGTATCCAACTGTTTGCACACTTTTGTATGTCTGTCTTGTATGGTGTCTTACATGGGCATACCATAATAAATTCCTAATGTTTGGTTTCATGACTAAATAAAACTTCCTGACAAAAAACGATGGCTTAAACAAACAAACTTGTCAAATCTTTGTAACATTTACTCTATTAAAATTAGAGTGGGGTATGATTAAAAAAAACACTTCCTGTGGTGAATCAACTATGCTAAATATTCTTGATATACAAATGCTTACCACTCTAACAAGGTTAAGGAATAGCAAAGTAAAATAATAGAAAACATAACATTCATGTTGTTGTGACTGTGTAAACAATTTACCTTCTGGAGGGTCTGACATGGGCGGAGTGAGGCAGTACATATGATACCCTCTGTCACAGTCATCACAGAACAGGAGCTGATCCTGAGTAAACACACAAAAAAGAAAGTATGTTGGTCTTTTAAATCATATTCATATGTATTAATATTGGTGCTATACAAGTGCCATGAAGTGTGTGAGGCCTGGGGGAAGAAGGGTGTGTGTATGTAGGCACACATGGATAAGTGAACTCACATCATTCTCAGATGTGCCACAAACATTGCAGCACTTGCATTCGATGCACTGCCAGCGATACGTTTTAACTGCTGCCATCATTACAGCTGTGAACTGCAGGCAAGAAGGATGACCTGGGCAAAAAAGAGATTACAAAAAACATAAATTTCACAGTCTAGTGCACCATCTGACTTTAACTGTCCTGGCTACTAAAGAGGCAATCAGTCTTATAAAACATCACATATTTCTTTTCATTTATATTTTAAACATAAGCAACCAAATAGCCACATTAACACCAGAAATTAAATTAATTAAGAATTAACATGGTTTGGGGTCTGCACAAATTACAATTTCATTACTTTGTTTCTGGAGGTTACGATTTGTGACTTTAGGGTAGTAACCCACCTGAACGTCCACAGTCAGAGCAGGAGACTAGCTCCTCAGACTGGCCAGTCTTCTGGTTCATGTTGGAATCACCCAGGCAGAAATCACAGTAATCGTTTGGTGGTGCCAAGCCATTAGGTCCTTTCTTAGGGGCTGAGGATGAAATAACTGATGTAAATTCTTTGTAAATATTATAAATGCATATTTAAGCGTATATCTTTAAAAGAGACCGGTGTCTGACACTTCTGATAGCTCTATTTACATAAGAATGCACTGAAAGTCATCTGCTACATTGTCTACCAAACAGTTGCCATCAAACCAAAAATCTACATTAACCTGTGAGCACTTACTTTTCGTCTCCTCCTGTGGTGTAGGTATGTGTATTTCAGTCTCCTCTTTGTCTTCGCCCTCTTCATCAGCCAAGTGAGAATGGGTGTAATGGTAACTCAAGCCTGGTCTATTCTTATACCGCTTTCCACAGACTAAAGACAAATAAAATTTGTCAAAATGAATATGTGCAGGTAAGCAAAGAGAAAAAGCAAACCATTAATCCAATTAAAATATAACTTACTGTCACAGGCATACGGTTTTTCACGGTCTTCCAGCGCTGCTGCAGCAGCTTCCAATTTTTTCTTCCCATTTCCCACTCCACGACCCTAACAGACAAAGCACATCAGCTGATTCCTGCATCAGAAAATTTTATCTTTAGATGGTAGCAAATTTAATGTGTCTTAGTATAAGCTACCTTGGACTTTCCTTTTCTTCTTTTTGGAGTCTCCTCCTCAAAGTCTTCATCGTCCAGGTCATCCAAATAATCTTCGGGCTCGAGAATTCTCTACAAAGAAGCAAACGAAAAGAAACAGATATTGATAAACCATAATAAATACTTAAAATAAATAATCACTCATTGCCATATTAAAAAAGCCATCATATTAAAAAGCAAATACCTTTCTGACTCGTGTGGAGCTACTGTGACTACTGGCCCCAGTGGCCCCTGTGATTTCTGCCAAATTAGAGTCTTCCTCCGGACCCCTGAGCTCTGTAGGGGCTCTCTTATCCAGTGGTTCTCCTTTTAGCAAGGCCTCTAGGCTGCTACCATCCAACGTGCCCAACACATCTTTCTTCAGCCCGAGCTCCAGTTCCGCTTTGAGAACAGAAAGAGTAGAGCCAAGTAGAGCCAAGTCAATTTTCATTTCCACACAATTTTTGTTACAAATTACTAATCTAGGATCAAATACCTGACTTGATAGGGGGGAAAACTAAAGCAGGATCCTCTGGTGGGTGTGCTCGCCTTTTCTTTCGCCAACGGCGGGCAGGATATGTGTAGAGCTGGCCTGGTGCTATGCCTAGCCAGGGACAGTGAATGCAATGAGAAACTAATGTGAGTCTTGTGACAATAGGACATGAAGGCTCTGGATAAATTTAAACAGATCAAACCTGCACTTCTGTGTCTTTTCTCCATCCATATGTAGCAGTTGCTTTGAGCCACACCGGTTTGGGAGTCCAGAAATGGCATGAGGACACTTCTCTCTGCACACAGTCGGGCATTATAGCTGTGGCACTGTTCCATGGCATCTTTGTAGTACTGTTCCCCCAGCCTAAGACACAAACACATGCCAGTTCATTAATAATGCAAAAATGAAATGGAAACCATGGCTTACAGGAACAACTCACTGAAAAAATTCAATATTTGTCTCCTTAGTTTACTGGTAACTACAAGGCTAATTGATACATACTGGAGGTCTTCTAGTCTATCAAGCTTAAAAAACTAAAGGAGAAAACTTTGGACATCAAACACGTTTGGGGTAAGGGAGATAGGAAGGTTTGTGTATTTGATTATTTCGATTAAATAGCCCTTAAACACGCCATTGCTTGTAAACAAAGAAGCTGTACAATAGATGGATAACAAACATGAAGACGTCCCTCTCCAACAGCTGCATTTACCATAAAAGTGAATATTTAGCTTGCTGAAAATTACATTGAAATTGTTAAGCAACAGAGAGATCAGTAAGTGTCCTCCACACTGAAATACAAGGTTTGTTTCTCTTGGAAAACAATGAATGGAGAGGCTGCAGCTGGTCTGCTAGCGTTGGTTAGCAGGACACTCTTTAAATCGGAAAATTTGCCTACTCTCCGTCTCATTTACGCGGAAATTTGCTCTGATCAATGTGCTATAAACTGTTATATCTAATAAGGGAACATTGGTATACATGTTTATATAAAAAAGGATATTTCAACTCACACTTTAACAACATTCTCCACGGCGGCCGCCATTTTTTGCCGTAACGGGCTGTTGTGTGGAGACGACGCATGCGCACTGGAGTTTTGGGAAATAACGCAGCCATCCCCCTCCCCATCCCCCTCCTCATCCCATCCCCCCGCTTTTTTCAAACAGACCTCGTTCTCCTTTGTTCCGATCACTTGCCATTTTCGTACATCAGCTCAGTTCCACGAGAAAATTGAGATTTTCTCTCGATTCTTATTATTTTTGTGTCACAAATTTTGCTCGGACCTATTAATCGACGTTATTAGTAACAAGCCACTCAATTACACCACCAGTATCAGAGCCTTGCAGCACACAAGAGGCTCAAAAAGCACAAAAGGCCCTCACAAAGCTACGAAATGCGTTACCATTCAGCACGTGAAATATTATACACATCATACAACAACGCAGGGTATTTATCGTTTGTTAATCATTTATTCAATCTTCTTTTGTTTCAACATCAAAGTAATCCCAACCGACATTTTGTATTATTATCTGCCTTGCAATAGCAAAGTACGCTTAAAACGGGTCTTCGTTAAATATATTTCTAGAATATACATATTGGTATTTTAACCTTTTAGATTTATAGATTTCGTTTTCGATGCTTTTTTTGCTTATTTGGTCTACGGGCTTATCACAGCAAAGTATATTTTAAATGGGTCGCTTTAAAATACGTATCGTTTATTTATTTTAATATATATTTAGGCATATTACACTTTTATATCTTTACGTTTTTGTTCCTGTGGTTAAAATAGCCACGTTTTGAAAATAAATAAATAAATGTATAAGGGCGGGGCCGAAACCCGGTGACGGCAACGCCCCCTCACTCAGCCGCCGCCATTTATGACAGAGCCACCGCCATTTTAGATACACGGATCTTGCTCTGATCGTGGAAAGACAAGCCAGTGCGGAGAAAGGAAAAACAATGGAGAACCAACTCTGCAAGCTTTTCGTCGGCGGCCTCAACGTCCAAACCACGGACGAGGGGCTGCGGAAGCACTTCGAGCAGTATGGGCAGCTGACCGACTGCGTGGTGGTGCAGAACCAGCAATTGAAGCGCTCACGTTGCTTCGGCTTCGTGACCTACACCTCTCCGGAGGAGGCGGACGCGGCCATGGCGGCCAGGCCGCATGTCCTCGACGGCAACAACGTGGAGATCAAGAGAGCTGTGGCTCGGGAAGACGCTGGTAAGCCCGAGGCGCTCGCTAAAGTGAAGAAAATATTCGTTGGAGGCCTTAAAGACGACATCGAAGACACTCACCTCATCGAGTGCTTCTCTCAGTTCGGCCCGGTAGAGAAGGCCGAGGTGATCACGGACAAAGAGACTGGAAAGAAGCGCGGCTTCGGCTTCGTCTACTTCGACGATAACGACTCTGCGGACAAGGCGGTGGTGCTCAAATTCCACACCATCAACGGCCACAAAGTGGAGGTGAAAAAAGCGCTGACCAAGCAAGAAATGCAGGCGGCCGGAGGTCGCGGTGGCGGCCGAGGACGAGGAGGCGGACGCGGCATGGGAAGGCCCCAGAACGGCTATGGCGGTGGAAGAGGCGGAGGCTATGGAGGTGGCTATGGCGGCGGCTATGGAGGAAACGACGGGGGCTACGGCGGAGGCTATGGTGGCGGTTACGGTGGCGGGTATGGGGGAGGCTACGGGGACCAAATGGGAGGCTACGGCGGTGGTAACGGCTACAATGACTTTGGAAGCGGCTATGGCCAGCAGTCCTCTGGCTATGGGCCAATGAAAGGTAATTACTCGGGCAGAAGCAGCGCTCCTTACTCCCGCGGCGGGGGTGGTGGTGGTTACGGCAGGGGGGGTTACGGAGGCTCATATTAAGAGCGTGTTTTTTATGTCCGAGATTTAAGAGAGCTGCTCCTAACCCCAGGACTCGAGCGAACGAACTTGGTTTCATTTATCCATTCATACAGGAAATTCTTCAACTAATCCAACCTAGCTACAGGATAGGTAGGGCGTACCCATGCGGCCTATACGATAAAATCCAGCCATCAAGTTCTTACAGCAGCTATACGACAGCCCCGACCGTCTCTTCCTTACAAACTAGGCGGATTTACAGCAAGTCATAGGACTACTACTCTGGATCTTTACTTAATCTGAATTCCCGGGGGTGGCTGGGGCAGGTTACCTGTCGGAGAACTGTTTTTACCAAGCTTATGTTTTGAATTAAGTTAAGATTAGTCCACTTGCTTGTTAGTTTAGGCATGTGTTTCCTCATTTTTAGCATATTGTATTGTACCTTGTCTTTTTATTTTTAACCTTTTTTACCTAAGTTTATAAAGTGTTTAAATCTGGGACATTTTATTTCTTTGTTTCTGAAACTAGCCATGTAAATTCCCGTGCAGTTTAATTTTTAGTCCTTTAGTTCTGCTTTAACTAGGCTCCATGGTCACTAGAGCCCTAAAACGGATGAATTCGTCCTCGGTCTCAAGAGTCGGCTGAGAGCAGCATGTAGAAGGACCAGGTCATGGTTGGGTCTCGTGCTCACGTTCATCACATGCTCTAATCATCCGTTATAGTGGCTGACATGTAAATCCCACCTAATAATGTTAAATAGTTGAGTCGTTATTATGAGAAAATTGTCATGTTACAGTGAACCTGTTTTCGTTGAACAGTCTGGTAGGTTTCATCTCGGCCTTGCCAGTTTTATTTTTACTTTAGTTAATCAAATTCAGAAGAGGACATAAAATGCTCTTGTCTCATTGTATTACTGAAAGGTATTGACCCATTAAATATGTTTCAGTTTCAATTAAACTGTATGTATTTCTATGAATAAAAGTTCCATTAGCCATTGTTTTATTGAAAAGCTTGAGCATCATTGGGTGGTTTTGAATAGATTAAACGTTTCTAGTTTAGTTGGCACTTCAGTGGAGTCTGGTCTCAGGCTCAAACTGTCTTTGTTCTCTCATCTCTATCAAATGAGAGGGGAGTTTAACAGCTCCTCGAATATTAAATAAGGATGTTGTCTTTACTTTAAAAATATGTCTAGAGCTCTGTTCCAATATTTTAGTGATCAAATAAGACGGATCTATACCTTAGCTGTGTCCACTACTACGTCATTGGATTCTCCAGGGGTACTCCAGTGCTGTAGAATCCCAGCTGAAAGTCCATAGGATATTCGCACCAGGTTTCAGGTTTGTAGACAATACTTTATACACAAGATATTACATTGAGTGTGTCTTAAACACAAACACATGGATTCACCTGAAACTACTGAACTCCTTACATCAGGTATTTGCTAGATGATCCAATAAAGCGTGCATGCAACATGAGTATGTCTTTAAACTTAAGTTTGTGCGGTGATCATGTGATTTTGCTAAATGGTAATTAGAATATTGTTTGGTTCAATGTGTTAAGCTGTGGTACTACGCTCTAGTTATGTCTTAATCCCATATTTTAGACAATTTTCAGTTTAAGGTCTTACCGGATTGTGGGGCTTAGAGTTCCTGTTTACTTGATGCATTAGTTCCAGATATTATTGACACCAAATGCAAGGAGATCAGCATTTTTAAGCAAGGTTTGTGGCTTCAGTTACTTACTTTACATCTTATCAATACCCCCCTCCCTCATCATCTTGGTGTTTTGCTTGTGTTTTGTCCCTTTACATTAATAGCACACTGAACGGACTTGGATATTGTTGATCTGTGCGTTAAACTGTACTAGTAAACCTTTTCATGGCTTTTTAAAAGTAGTTTTAATCAGCACTGGTCTGGTGTGTGAATGTGCAGTTGTCAAAAAAAAAAACAACAAAAAAAACATGCAACTTGCATTATACTACCCTTCCATGATCTAAAAGCAGTTGCAAATGCTGTGAAGGAATGACTGTGGCTGGGTTTGGCAGTTGGCCTGTTGTTTATGGAATTACTTGATGAGTATATTGACTGCTCTCTTTTTGTCTTTTCCCCTGCAGAAATGGCAAAACTGCCTGGATTAGGTAATTTCTTGGTTTTAAATCCAGCTGGTGGGTGATTGACTGGCCTGAGAGATGTGGCAATGTCTGCCAGTGACCTAAGGTAAGTGTATTGGGATCAAAATATCACTTGTTAAATTGCAACCATTACCTTGAATGATAATTCATTTTATATATGTTTTAAACATAGCAAAGGCAAACTTCAACAAAGCTGTTCCCACTCACATGGAGGTGCTGGATGGCCACAGCAGTGGTATGTTCCTTGTGCATTACTAACCTATTAAGTACTTCATGTACAATTTTTGAAATATATTCTGTTCAGTAAAAGTTGGGGTATTTGCTTAATGGAAACATGATTGCAAATGTGATTCTTGCCTTTTTTGTTTTTTGACAGATTGCGTAGGCTGTGATGTGCCAGCTTTGATGCAATGGAGGGTGGAGAACAGATATGACTGATGAATGGCAGATCTCAGTTGAAGTCTGATACATGAATGGAATCCCATGTTTTCTTTTTCCCCATGTGTTTATGAATAAAGTTACACAAATGGCATTGCTTATCTGCGTATTTGGGGTGGGGTGGGGGTTGCCAAAGAACAAGTGGAGTTGTTCCAGTGTGCTTTTAAGCCATTGTTGCAAGGGGGGTATTTTATATTATCTGGGTTATATACTTGACACCATGCATTTGGACCATATTTCTCAAAGTATCCCAAAATGGAAGCTTTGGTTAGAGTAGTACACAAATGCTACATTAATCTCCTTTTTAGAGGTGTTCACTAGGATCATGTGATTTTCAAATTAATTGTTCCCATCCTTAGCACCTGATCCAGCTGCTGATTAAGGAATAGAATCAGATATATTAGATGGAGGAAAATCAAGACAAAATTAAAGTAGATATGTTCTAACCAAACAAAATGCAAACTTGTGTAGTTCCTGTCCAGTGCTGTAGATCCATCTTTGAATCATACCTGTAGGACTAGTAATGAAAAGCCTGTAGAATTTGGTTATCAAGATAACACATAATTAAGTGATTTTTAAGAAGCTGAGGCTTAATGTTCCTACTGCTGCACTGTGAACCTGTTTTATATTCAATTTTTTAAAATCTATGCAACATTTGCTTCCTGATGTAAAGAAATTAAATGTCCCTCACAGTTATGCTGTATGGACAAAAGTATTGGGACATACCCTTGTTAATGCTTTCAGGTGTATGCCAATCATAGCTATTTTTGTATAAAATCAAGCCTGCCAAGGTACTTTGTGGACAGTTTTCAGAAGGCCCTTTTCTATTCCAACCTGACTTCCCCAGTGCAAAAAGCAAGGTCTGTAAAGACATGGTTGGATGCGTTTGGTGTGGACTTGCTGGACTGTGCACAGATCACTGACCTCAACACCTGAAGATGTTAAGTGGTACAGGGCCTGACCTCATAAAGGTTCTACTGAATGAATGGGCACAAATTCCCTCGGAAACAATCCAAAATCTGGAAGAATGACTTCCAGTGTGGAAGCTGCTATGGATAGGGGACAGGGGAAACTCCGTATTAAAGTATGCATATGAATACAGTGTCTTTTATATTTGTCCACATAGTGTCATTTTCTGTGGCTCACACGGACCACTGGTGCAGAGACCCTCCCCCACCAGCGATAGTGGGGTTAAGTGACAGCGCATGGAAATCCACACTGCTAATTTGAGCGGGCTAAATGGGCCAATAAAACTAGGTAAATTCTAAAGAACAGACCCCTGTATTGGCTGTTAACATGAAGACCATAATCAGCCCCGGCATTTTCTAAAACGACTGTTCCGAATGTTAAAACGTTTCGGTTTTACATTCCCGGCCATGCGACCGCAGTACAGACAAAAAAATCTAACCACGTGACTTGGCAGGGAGGCTGAATATTAAACGCAGTAAAGGATCCATGTGAACTGTTGTGGTAATACCGGTGGTAAAGATAAAAAAGATGGTGGGGGTTGGAGATACAAAATATGGATAAAAAAGTATTGTGATGCCTGACCATTACTCCAACTAGGACTTCAATGACATTGCATTCCAAAAGATTATGGAGTTTCTGTGGGAATTTTCACCAGTTAATTCTCTAGAGAATTTATATGGTCTAGCACAGATATTGGACGAGAAGTTCTCGCTTGCAGTCTCAATTCCAGTTAATTCCAAAGGTGTTGGATGTCAAGTTCTTCCACAGTGAACTGTACATAAAGTTGGACGCACGGCGTTGTCCAAAACGTATTAGTATGCCGCAACATTAAGATTGCCCTTCACTGGATACAATGAAAAACGTGTGTGTCCCAATACTTTTGTCCGTATAGTTTAGTTTCTGTAGAAGATCGCCTGTTAGCACCTCAGCATCCTACGCTTACTGTTTCCCGGGAGATTTTAGCGCGTTACCTGGCAACGTGAGCACGCGCGGATTGGACGGTGCTGAGTGAGAAGGGCAGCGAGCTAAATCTTAACGCTCAGCATGTAAACATTCAGCTGCAGACAGTCCTAACGGCTCCTGCAAACACAAGAAGACTGTCAGATAGACTGGAGTATTCTCTGACCACTAATCTCTCGATACGAAGGGAGACGGACGAAAAACAAACGGGCCTCAGAGCTGCAGCTGTGCGAGCCATGTAGCAGCTAGCAGTCCTGCCAACGTTAGCCATTAGGCTCTGCTGTGTAGTGGTCCGGAAACATGGATATTATTGGGTAAGTGCTTCTAGTAAAGGTACGGATAGGGCTTTCTCCTTTTACAAAAAGTATTTTCGGAGTCAAACATGGGAGTAACGGAGCACAGACATCCCCTTGAACAACTTCATTGTTAAGCTTTCTGTCACTAAGTGTAGCTAACGTTAGCTAAATTGGCTAGCTTGCTGGCAGAATTGTTAATCGAGACGAGAGAACAGTTTGTCTTATTGCAGAAAAACTAAGCATATTTTCCCATCTTATTCCTGCCTGAATATAAAATTGACCACACGCTTAGCCTTAAAATTATGTCTATTGTCTGAGAAAGAGTAAACAGGCAAATAACTTAGTGTTTGAACAAAGCAAATGAAAACGAAGGTGTAGCTGATAAAAATAGAATGTAGGTGATCTTGCTAACTAATAGACATGGATTGCCAGAGTTGCATGACATGCTTTGAGTAAAACTCAGGTGAACTAATGCTGTAGTTATCTCATTAGGGTAAGACATTGACTATTGCTAAAGTTGTACCTGATGTTTGATTATGCTGTAACTTATTTTGACGGAAATAACATATTGACAGTGATGTGTAAAGGATGAGTGTGCAAACAAGCCTTTTTTATTCACCAGGAGTCGCGTGACACCCCTGCCAGTGTTTGATTCAGAGGAGGATGGTAGAAACCCGGGGACGTACACCTGCACTCATACACATATGAGAAAAGCCTTTATGCTGATGAACGAACTGAGGAGGTCAGTGCATGGGATTTAGTATAGATAAACCTACCTCTTAAGTTCTGGTGTCCAGGTAGAACAGCCAGTACCTCTTTTATGTGTTTGTTCTTTGTTTTTTATATGTATATGTGAAATTTGCTTAAAATTATTAACATTCAACCCAACTAGTGCCTTCATTATATTTGTTTTTTGAGATCAGCTTATTTTTCTGTTAAATAATGTAAAGAATACATTTTATTTCCTTGCACTGACTGCAGCAAGAAGATGCTTTGTGATGTGCTGCTAGTAGCCGGAGATGTGGAGATTCCTGCACACAAAGTGATTCTAGCTTCCTGTAGTCCGTATTTCTGCGCAATGTTCACAGGTTTGTAAGATCTGTATGCCACATTGTGTAATGCATGCCAAAAATAGCGCAGTACATATAAGTAACTTAGCATGTATGTCAAGATTTGGTGAGCCCAAGCCATAGTGCTTGGTTAAACTACTTATTACAGAGTGTTTCCTTCCATTGTAGAAGAATCTATGGCTATTGCTTCTGTAAAAACTACTAACTGGACTGATCAGGCTGTCAAAATAGTTTTCTCTCAGAGCCTAAGTTGTATGTTTTATTGTGAAGTCTGCATTCTAGAATCTGTGGCAGGTCACCATGACTTTGAACAACATAAACATTTTATACAAAGTAGATGATTCTGTTTTGTTTCTGCTTTTCTAAGGGGAAATGAGTGAAAGTAAAGCTTCACGTGTTGAAATAAGAGATGTGGATGGGCACACACTCAAGAAACTGGTGGATTATATCTATACGGCACAGATTGAGGTATCAGAAGACAACGTTCAAGTAAGCATCTTTTATTGGTTCAAAATCATTAATGCAGATTATTTTTTTCATTGTGATTAGTGCCTCCATGGTCTTATAGTGCCTGAAAAATTTTCACCCCCCTTATTCTCATAACTTCTTAGATTTTGATTTTGATTGTGCCCTCGTTCTCTGGTTTCTCTGGCCTGAGCTGTTTGAGGAACGGCATTTCCTGTGATTATTAACAGGGGAAATGTGTAAAGAGCAAAGGAAAGTCCTGCCTGTGTTTATCACAAATGCCAGTGTGCACTGACTGTTCTGAATGTGAGAGTAATATTAATCTATACAACACTATCTCTGGTGTTTAACTTGAGTATTAGTGAGCAGAGGGAATTGTTTTGCTACGTGCAGTACAGCTGTAGAGAACAGATGCCCTAAAAAGCAACATGGAGTTCTCTCCTGAGACTGAAGTGTATCATGAAAAAGCTGTGAAGGTATTGTGAAGCCAGGCTAAGTGACCTAGTTTTGAACTGGCAGAATATAGAAAGGCAGCAGTGTAAACTGTGACTATTGCTGTGCATGGCTACATCTGCCTGTGAGATTTTAATCAATGCTTGCTATGGAGCATTTCTTTCTATGTAGATTGATAGTTTCTAGTATATGGTAAATATGTACATTGGAATGTACCTGGACTGCAAAACAGCTGTAGCCAGAATAAGGATATATATATAAATATGTTGGCTTTTGTTACCTTAAGAGCCTGTACAGGAAGATGAAGCTGGCTAAGTTTCTACGTACTGGATTTGCAGAGTAAAAGAAGGTTGTCAGGGTGAATAATAAATGTGATTCTAAGCTTTCACTCAGCACAGAATCACTCCGAGTTTGTGTTTTCTTGCCTTCTTTTTCCCTTTTTTCTCAAGTGAATACACATGTCCCAACACATCTGTCAAGTTCAGATATGCTGAGGACTAATCTTTATTAATGGATTAATTGTTGAACTAAAAGAAGTGCAAGCTGGTATGAAAACAATGATTTCAACTTCAACTCCTCAAAAAAATCCTAGATGTTTGGAAATTTCTAAATTCCACTGAGCCAATAAGAATTGGTAATTCATCACAAACTTGTGCACATTTCTAGAACAATCAGCAGCTGAAGAGCAGGAGGATCGCACAATATTTCCTCTGATATCTGAACAGAACAGAACAGAGCAGACAAACAGCTGCTGCTAAAGTTTTACTCCAATTCAAGAAAAGGGCTTCAAGGGTGCCAAAATTGGTGAATCATAAACCATAAAAACATCCATAACATCTGTCCTGTTAGTGGTGACAGGTTACATATGCCCTGTGTTTTGGCCACACAGTCATATTATGTCTATGAATTTAGGAAAAGTCATTTATTTTCACATAAATCTTAGGCCACCAAATGCCTCCCTGGTGTACTAAACCTAATCCACACATTGTATAACCTCTCTGCCCAGGTGTTGCTGCCTGCAGCCAGTTTGCTGCAGCTGATGGATGTCAGGCAGGTGTGCTGTGAGTTCCTGCAGGCTCAGCTACACCCCACCAACTGCCTGGGCATCCGTGCCTTTGCCGACCTGCACGCCTGCAATGACTTGCTGAACCATGCCCATGCCTACGCCGGTGAGCTTTTTATTTCTGTTCTGCATAAAGCATGTGTTATTGGATCTGGAGTATAATTTGTGTGTGTGTATATGTGTGTGCTCCTGCTCTTATGTGTCTGATGAACAGAGCAGCATTTCTCCGAGGTCATGCTCGGGGAGGAGTTCATGAGTCTTTCCTTGCAGCAAGTTTGCAGTCTCATCTCCAGTGACAAACTGACTGTGTCTACTGAAGAAAAGGTGACCTTCATATTTGTGTTAAAGTATAAACATCTGTTATCTCCTTTCACAGTGATTTTTTGGCAGTTTGATGTTAAATAAGCCATTCTACTATTAGTTTCCAATACAGTAAGAAACATTAATTTTAAAGTTGTGTAACTCTATGGCAATCATAATCTTATTGCTAAATGAAATAATGTACATTGTTATTATTCTTGTTTATAGCAGTTTTAATTAGTTCATTATTTATCAAAATTACTCGTAGAAAAGCAAAGGGTATCAGTGAGCCGTGCTGTGGTATAGAGCTTGTGTTGGCCATGTAACCATCGACGCTTAGTCTGTTCAGTAGACGGCTAACTGAAGGCTCTGTCATAAACGGTCGCAGGTCAGCGTAATTCTGTGATGCAGAAGGAGACAAGCTGTGCATCAGTCAGAGACATGAGCTGCTCTATCTCTTCTCCTGGGTTCATGCACTTAGCTGCTGCCTGCTGTCATCTGCTGTTGGAGCCAGCTCTGTGACTCTAGTGTCATGGAACAAGGAATATAAGGAAATTACACCTTCTTTTTTACCTTTTTTCCTCAGGTTTTTGAAGCCATGATTGCATGGATAAAGCATGATAAGGAGGCACGTTTAGAGCACATGCCAAAACTTATGGAGCACGTTCGACTACCTCTATTATCACGAGATTATTTGGTTCAGGTAGGCAATTTTGAAGTCTGCTTATATAGTGATAATTGGTTGGTTTTTTTTGTTTTTTATTTTCATTTTAATCTGCCATAACAAAAACCACCTGCCTAATATTCTGTAGGTTCTCCTTGTGCCACAAAACAGCTCTGAACTTTTGAGGCTTTAAAGGTGTTTATGCAACAATTACATGCACTCGCACCAATATATCAGTGCAATATTTTGGGGTCACATAGATTAAATTTTGGGAGCATAGGCTACCAAATTGGGCACAATTTCAAGCCCTGTGCCCGTGCCCATTATGGGTGCTATTACTGGTGGACATGGGTCAGCTTGGGCATACTGAACTCTTCAGCTACACTGTGCAATACACCTTTGTATTATAGCCAGTTTTTAGTTTTTCAGACATTTTGGCTAGCTGTTCTCTTAGACTGGACCAGATGGGCTAACTTCAGCTGTATGTGTACATAAGTAAGTCTTGGCTGCCCATAACTCTTTGACTGGTTCATCAGTCCTTACTTGAACTACTGTTAGTAGGTACTAACCATCATATAGTGGAACACTGCACAAGACTTGGAAATGTTTTGATGCAGTTATCTAGCCATAACAATTGGGATGTGGTCAGTCACTCAGATCCTAATGCTTGACTGTTTTTTTTTCTGCCTATTACATCCCACACCTTTGACAGGTGTAATTTATCAGTGATCTGTGCTTTAGCTGTCAATGGTTTTAATGTAACTTTTAATGTGCCCTTATTGTCTGTAGTATATTGTTGTATCATGTATATTTGAGCAGATTGTGGAGGAAGAGGCATTGATCAAGAACAACAACACATGTAAAGACTTTCTCATTGAAGCCATGAAGTACCACCTATTACCTGCAGACCAGCGACACCTGATAAAGACAGACAGGACGCGGCCACGCACACCCGTGAGCTTGCCTAAGGTATAAACCTGGCTCTTCTTTTGTCAGGATATCTGCTAATATCTTACAACCCATTTAGCTACATTAAGTGACAAATTGTGATACAATTGCATCTGTGTGTTCCCTTGAACTGTAATACCAAACCCTTTCACCCACTGTGCTGCCACTACTTAGTGCTTTAGATGCAGCTATGAAGACGTAGCATCATTTCTCTGTTTTCCCCTGACCAGGTGATGATTGTGGTGGGAGGTCAGGCCCCTAAGGCCATCCGCAGCGTTGAGTGTTATGACTTTCAGGAAGACCGTTGGTACCAGGTGGCAGACCTACCGTCTAGACGATGCCGAGCAGGTAAGTCTTCTCATTGTTCCTCTTCATTCTCAGTTTGGCTTTCTGTTACACTGGTCCTTTGTGTATATATTGTATAGGTGTGGTGTTCATGGCTGGTAAGGTGTATGCTGTGGGGGGATTTAATGGTTCTCTGCGTGTGAGAACGGTGGATGTGTATGACGGAGTGAGGGACCAATGGAGTTCCGTTCCCAGCATGCAAGAACGGCGAAGCACTCTTGGGGCAGCCGTGCTTGGGGACCTGCTTTATGCTGTCGGAGGTTTTGACGGCAGTACAGGTAAAGCTGCCTTTTCCCTTCTGCATTATTATGGTTCAGCCTTTGTTATTTGCATATTTTCACAGATAAATGTGCATTTCCATCTAAAACATGTGGTATGAGTACTGTTATTATTCTTGTCAGGTTTAGCCAAAACCACAAAACCTGTTGGTTTTCATTCAGAACTGGGTATCAATGTGTTCATAGATGAATGAAACATATTTATTGCCTCACCTGTTACAGCATGTCACAGTAATATCATGCTAATATGGTAGTATTTAATGACCAACTGCCCCTGGACCAAGACATGGATTTAAAGGGGACATATTATGCAAAACTCATGCTAGTTATAATAAGTCTATGGGTCATTTAAAACATTCTTTTTACAAATCATGCTCACATAAATAGATCTATCTCATCAGCTATATTCTTCACAGTGTCAGTCCCATTCAAAATGAGCCGTTTGGACGGAAGGCCCCCGTATGACGTCAGGTGGGGTCAAGTTTTCATTGAATTGCCCCTCTTCTTTCGAGACCCCATCCACTAGCCTGATGCCTTTCAGCGGCCATCTTGGGCCTTTGCAGCTTTATGTGTGCTGAATTCAGCCGTGCCAACCACTGCAGTGGCAAACACTCGCTCAAAACTCAATAAGACAAACTCCGCTATTGGTTAAGGCAAAAAAATTGGTTTAAAAATCCACCAATCACGGAAAAAATGTGCATTTTGTTCCCGTCGATGTACAGTAAGTTGCACTTTGCTGCGCCCCGATACCAGATCCGCCGTTATGTCTGCTACTTTTACGAGCACGGATAAGTCAAGCACAATGTCTACCGGCACACATGAAGTGTTGTAAGGCTGGATTCTGTCTGTTTTCTGCCTTTTCTATGTATGTTAGTTGTCCTAATAGTTTTGTCTTCCACGTCTTTCTCACTGTTTCTCCTTACCTTCCTTCCTTCAGCTAGGATCACTGTTATAGATTAAAGGGATGGAAGGAGAGAAAGAAACACTTTCACTGGTGTTAAGGACATGGATTGTAATGTAAAATGTAATGTTAAATGTGCAGATTAAGCATGGGATGGGTGGGGCTGGGGCAACAGCTTATTTGCATAAAAGGGGCAGAGCCTGAAATGACTTTTGAAAAGGACGGAAACTGTGAAGAATAAAGTTGGTGATCTCTCTTTAGGTGAGATTGAGCTTGTGCAAAGATGTTCATGAACATGTTTTGTAAAGCCCATAGACCTATAATAGCTTGTTTTAAGGGAGTTTTGCATAATAGGTCCTAGTTAAATTAGTGAGAAACACCAGTATGGTGAGCTGTTGTATTTGTGTGTTTTCTTGTTTTGTGTGATTGCTAGTGTAGGTATTGCTAGATGTGCACACACTCACTTGGTCCGTCCTCTTCTCAGGCTTGTCCTCAGTGGAGGCATACAACCCCAAGATCAATGAATGGGTGTTTGTGGCCCCAATGAACACCAGACGGAGCAGTGTGGGTGTAGGAGTAGTGGATGGTAAACACTCCAATTCAAATGTCTTTCTCTAAACCACTCAGTTTGAAGGCCCCACTGTTGACACTGAGACTTTTTTCCTTATGTTGTCATGTTTTGGGCAAATCTTTCAAAGCTATTGGAAACTTGCAAGCACTGAAAACCAGCCATGGATCTGAATTTGTAAATAACTGTATTTTATGCTGCGAAAATGGTTTAAGGTATTGATGTGTGTTTCCAGGGAAACTGTATGCAGTGGGGGGTTATGATGGGGCATCCCGTCAGTGTTTGAGCACTGTTGAAGAGTATAATCCAGTCAGTAATAAATGGGGCTACGTGGCTGACATGAGCACACGACGCAGTGGTGCAGGTACACACTGATTTAATATTCTTCTGAAAAATAAAAAAATTGGTGTATCATGTGCAGCACATACAATATAGACATGAATTTCTCTGTTGTTGAGTGAGTAATGGACATCCCCAAACCAACATGCTGTTTACCGTGTGTATTTTGCTGTGCATGTGTGTGCAGGAGTTGGAGTGTTGAATGGACAGTTGTATGCCGCAGGAGGGCATGATGGTCCTCTGGTAAGAAAGAGTGTGGAGGTGTATGACCCAGCCACAAACGCATGGAGGCAGGTGTGTGACATGAATATGTGCCGGAGGAATGCAGGTGAGCAGTTCCTCTAAGGTAGAAAGTAGTCGTTAGTCCAACAGCATTCCAAGCTCTCTTTTGAAGTTTAAGAAGTTTCAGTACCATTTTACAATACGACGGCCCTTATTAAGGCGTTTACAAAAGGTAAATTTTTCTTAATGGTTATTTATTAGGTCATGAACATGTTAATAAATAAAGCCTTTATTACATGAGTAAAAATGCTAGCAGAGAACTGTTGCTTGCCAAATAGTGAGCCCACATTGGTACAGTTAAAGCTTACTATTCTTACTTCCTCATTTGGGATTTTTTTTTGTCAGCTTCATCATAATAATCACAATCGTCAGATATCAGCTCACTGGTGCTATTTTATGAATATCTAATTGTGAAGGATTTTAAGATGTTCATGATCTTAATAATAACCATGAATAGAATCATTTTTATAATTACTAAACATGTTAATGAAGATTTCATTACCTGTATTGGATTGCGCATACTTTTGTGTTTTGACTAATAGTGAAAGTATCAAGCTGGCTGCAGGTTCTAATTTGACTGTATTTGTATGCAGGAGTGTGTGCAATAAACGGTCTGCTGTATGTGATTGGTGGAGATGATGGCTCATGTAACTTATCGTCTGTGGAGTACTACAACCCTGCTACAGATAAATGGAGCCTCATTCCCACCAACATGAGCAACGGACGCAGTTATGCAGGTCAGTTTCACTTTGCTGTCCATTCACTTCAGATTTGAAATGTACCTTTACTGATTTGTTTGTAGAACAAGCAAAAGTACATGACTTTAATCACAAACAGTGAATGTAATCAAGCACAGCAATAAAATACAAAAAACATATATTTTCATGTATGTAATATAAATACATATATATATATATATATATGTGTATATATACACATATTTATACATACAAATAATTTGAGCATGTTTTAACCTGAGTGTGATGTTCGCCCCAATTTTCCAGTCGGCGACAGGTTTTTGGGATCCGTGACCTTGATAACTGCTCATGTATGGTGAACAGACTGCTGCTCACAGCAGTGCCTGAGTTTAGAATTACTGAGTGAATGTTTGTGGCACTTTCTTCCTCAGTCAATGGCCACTAGCATTCTGGGTGTACCCAAAGAACTTAGGAGAGGCTAAGGTTATGATAAGAGCATGACTGAAAATTACACATTTTTGCTATCACAGAATGATACCAAAAGAAATGGCCTTTTATTTGTTCATTTACACACACATTTGGTATTTGAGAACCAAACTAATTATAGTTTGTGGAAACCACAGCATTTTTTGTCACCTGTACTCAGATGTGGGAGTAGCCAATCTGAGAAGATTTGTATTTCTCCTTGCTCCTGATTGGCTGCTGCCCTGTGACACATCTCTGGCAGACACAGTGCAGAATTTCCCCATGGAGCGTCTCAAGTGTTCCTGTTTTTCATTATGTTCTTCTTAAAGCTCTTTTTATTAGTGTAAATTAAAATCATTTACTACTGTATTTACATCATAACATAACCCCGATGAATAGCGGGGGTTTACTATAGATATGTTCAAACAGTGTTTTGTAATTGAAATCTGAAAAGCTTTATATTGATGTGTTTTCACTTGTCTTACTTCGTTCCAGGTGTCTCAGTCATCGACAAACCATTATGACTAAGGGCGCTGGTGAGCAGGGCCCCACTGACGAGCGAAGAAAAAGTCTGTGGTAGACATACAGTCATCTGAAGCTGGTCTGTGGGAGCAGGCATGCTGGAGACAGCCTCGTCCTTTAGTCATGCTGACCTTGCGCTCACCATAAAAACTGCTTGAAGCACGCGACCATGTGGGCTGACCGTGCACACACAAGTTGAGCCCTGTGGCTTCTTACTCTTCAAATGGTGCCATTTGCCACCACTGAGAGGCCACTCCCTCGTCGCTTTCATGAACTTGGGCAGACTGAATGCGTTCTCAGTTAAAGTGGCCTGATTGACTGGAGCCAGCGGGTGCTAAAGGATGGTCTAAAGGAAGTGAGACAGCTGAGGCTGAATTGGTGTGGGAATCTGAACTGCAGCTACAGAGCATGCCAACTCCCTTTTTGCTCTACTACTGATTGCTAACACACTAAGAAAGCCACTCAACGTGTCTCGCATCCAGTTATAATGGCAGTGAGGGCAGTTGAAGTTGGATCCAAACAGTCTGCTTTATAACTCCAGTGTATACCCACAGTCACATTTTGCCTCAACAACCACTCAGCCATCAGGAGGATGCTTCTGTCACAACATATCATTCCCATGACAACTGAACCAGTATCATTTTTTTCATGTTCTCACAAAGGGTTTTTATTTTCCTTTCTACTAATGGGACTGTACTTTTGATAACAGGGTTTTAAAATGGATAAGAAGTACTGTAGAAATGACTCTGCAAAGACATGTACACTAACCTGAGCGGTTTAAGCCAATCTGTTGGGTGCCATTAATATATTTAATGCAGTCCATATCTGTACAGGAACTAATGCATCTCATAAATGTGGGAACTGTGCCAAAAATAACATAGACGTGTCAACTCAACTGCATATAAGCACTTTCATGTGTCCTTAATCATAAAATACTCATAGTCTGGACATCACACTTGATGCATAGATACTATGTTAGGTCGAGATGTTTGTTCCAGGAATAGTTTGGCGATATTTCTTATTTGCACAGTTTTTCACCTCTGACATGTTTTCCAGGACATGTGTGGGATCTAGATACTGCTTCAGTGCTTCAACCAGGTGGAATAGGCTTGCAGTGTGGTTCAGGACACAGTAAGACTCACTGAGAGATATAAAGTGTATAAGTACTACATATAGCAGGCCTTTTCACACAACGGGGTCTGCATCACAAACCACCTCAGGAGTAGGTGTGTGGATCTAGAAGAGGAAATTTGGTCAAAGATCCGTTTCTGCAGCCCTGATTTCCAAAAAAAGCTGTTTGTAGAATAAAAAAAATACTTCACAGCAAGTCATAATGTGTCCTTAATCACATCCACCTTAATGAGGAGCATGATGTCGTTTTAAAGAGGTTGTGATGTATTTACAGACACTATGGATAAATGATTGACTGCTATTAGACTCCTAGTTCCAGTGCTGAACTAAAGAAGCCAAACTAGCCTGAATGTCCTGGCTGATTGACCACATGTGGGCTAATCTTAAATTCTGTAAATGTCATTTTTCTTGCTAAAGCTTTCCTTTAAAATTCACTTATTCACTGAAAAGCAGTGTGTAATGACCGTGCACTGTCATTTGATTTAAAATTGAACGAGCCAGGACACGTTTTAATGCCTATAAAATGTTGGTCAATATAAGCAAGTTAATGAAAGAGTTGGTTAATTGTGTTCTTGTAAACACAGTTAATTTTAGGTTTTGTTTGACCTTTATCCCTGTCAGTCATTGGGTCACTGTCTTATATTCGAACTAAGTTTATTTTGCCTGAAAACTGTGTTGCAGTTCCTTAATGAGCTCTGGAAATCTGGGCAAGTACTACATCGTTTTCCTGTTTGTACACAATGCAAAGACTTACAGAATGGTTTTACTTGTGTACATTTTCTTTTAAAAGACTACATTTGTTTAAGTGCACTGAAGAGCCTTATTATTAACTGGATAATTCATCATTGGTTGTTTAAATATTTATTGAAATTTTTATCACTCCTTCTATACATTGTGGTTTACTCAGCAGTAACTTGAGAAACAGTATTGATGTCTCAGTCCATAAAATTTCCGCACACCAAGACTATGCAGTTAATTTCTTTCTGAAGCATTGGGAAATCTCTGGTAGAACCTGCTGTGCTCTTCAAAACTGATAGTGTAAAGTGTGACAGATGTTCTAAATGCAATTTATCAGGCTTCCCAGCCCTGTAAATGAAGTTAAGGTATATAATCTCCAATTTTTTGGATTACTCTCTGAAGTGGTGTGCGCACAATAGATTTTAATGTATTTCTAAACCAGTGTAACATTACATTAACGATTAAACACTGTACTTTGTCTGGGGACTTACTAATCAGCGAATCCATTTGTTACCCTAATTACTAGAATGCCTATTTATTTGTAAATTCAGCACCAAATTGCTTTCCTCCTTCATTTTGACCACTGGAGGGCAGCAGTGAGCTGCTTACTGAAAAGAGGTGGTTCCTGTAGGAATCCAAAATAAAGGTGTTTCATGGGATGAGCCAAAGTGCAAAACAAAAATGTAAAATAACGATAGAATAAGAAATAGGCCAACGCAAAATAGTAGCTTTATTTTTATCATTATTTTTAGTTTTTGAATGTTTTTTAATTTATTCCTTTTGCACAACTAATAATATAGCTAATATCAGTCAACACTTCTGAGCTCACCTGTTGACCTTTTGATCACCAGCCTTAATCATACACCACTACAATGATAAAAAAAAACCTACCTTGACCATTGTGTCCCAAAGCATCCCCATGCACAGACCCTCTATACCCTGTCCAATGGAAAATAGCAAACCCCTCATCCAGACCTAGAATAAAGCCTTATTCTAACAGTAACTGATTATATTTAACACATTCTCTGTCTCAAAAGAGAACAAGACTTTATGATAATTTCTCTTTATTAATGATTGTTTCTGCAATGCAGTAATCTTAATGAGTAGTATACATAGGTATATTATGTTTTAAAAAATCTGAACATGAGTTTATCAAAAAAACAAAACAAATGTGAGGATATGAGTTCCGGATCTATAAAACCAGTCAGGGCAGAACTGTTTTTAAGATGTGAACAGATAAAATACTGATTTTGATCATATTTATTCACACTTTAATTTCAAAAATACTTTGAAAGAATGAGTTAATATACTGGTTACTACTGGGTACTCAGGCCAGTAACTACCAGTCAAAAAGTAACTGGGCAGCTGCTGGTTTGGTGTTCAGGGCTCTGCCCCTGCAATCAGAGGGTTGTGTGTTCGAATTCCAGTGGCACCACAGGGGTAACTTGAGCAAATAACTGTCCCAACACACTGCTTCCCAGGTGCTGCAATCCACTACTTCATTCGGGTGAATAGGTTAAAAGCACTGAAAGTGTGCTGTGCTGTGCTGTGCCAAATGGGCACTTTGGGCTGAACTGAAAAAGAAAGAATCTCTATAGCCGACATCACATGACTATATTGTTGATAAGATAAACTGAATGGCAGCAGAAGATACAAAGTCAACTACAACTACAAACCTTAACAGCTAAAAAAAGCAGATTTGTTTTGTATATAGAGCTTTTGTTCTCTCGTGGGTTTAGTTTCATATTTCCTTTTCTTGCATTGATTTATGTTCATTTGCAAATCCTATAAGCCTTTTGTTGTAAATCAAGTATCAAACAGTTGTTGATCTGGTAACTTAAGTAACTGAGGGACAATCACTAAATTGTAAATGGTAAAAAGGAATAAAAATAGAAAAAGGAATGAGTCACAAGCCATTTATTGAAAATGCACATACTGGATACAGAAGGCCTCTCGTTCCATTGATAAGACCTCAGTGCTAAGTTATTGCTTCATTTTCATGGCACATAAGAAATACAGGTTTTTTTTTTTGCCATGCAGACTCACTACTGACAAGCTTTTACAAAACAATAAGCAGATGGTTAGCAAATACATGTACTACACTGTATATATGTATCGCTGGAAGTGAGGGTTAAAAAATGAGTACAAAATAATGTTCATAAAAAAAAAACACCCTTATACGACTATCACAAAGTGATACACAGGGGCTAAGCATGCGTGAAATCACCAACACATCCTTCAGGTACAAGTAGTGCTTCAATAAACAAACAAGTTTAACAAACAAAAATATATGGGCTGCATTCTCAGAATGCTGTGCAAATTACGTTCATCAGCTCCCAGTCATTCAGAACCCACCCCGACATTTTGAACTTAGCCTGGACTCAACAGCCACAAGCCCACCTAGTGCACCTTGGAGGTCTCTCTCCCATTCATTTGCTTTTATAATCCAACAACGTCAAAACACACCAAATTTTCCCAGATACACTGGCATTACAGGTTTCTCCGCTTAATGCCCAGAGCCTAATGTGAGTATTTCAACAGTGAGCTTGCCTTCACTTTAGAGTTGCCTAAAATCAAGCAAGAAAAGCTTACACACAACACTTCTATAATAATGGTTGATGATTTAACAGACAATGTGATAAATTGCTGCTGTCCGGGCAAGGCTGCAGTTTCATGATTAGCACTAAGCAGCAGTGTAGAGTAAGATATAATGAAATGTGGAGGGTCTTCCCCTTAGCTGAAGTCTGAGTTGAATTGCAGAAACTGGCTGAACTTTGATCAAAATCCTGAGATCTTCCGTTGTAGAATCAGTCCACTATGACAAACAAGTGAATTCCTCAGCAGTGCACGGCATGCAGTATCAGTGACGAATTACATTTGTGCTCAGCTTAAGAAATGTTGATGGAATGTAGATTTAAGTTGAGCGGGGTGTTGAGAGTCAGCTGCGACTTAAAAATTAGACTACATGTGGACGCTAAGTTACCAAATTCCTGCGTGCCTGTCATCAAAGTTTTTGACGACTTTAAGCCGAGCTAGGAGGGGCTCACTGAGGGCCTTAGAAAGGGGGTCAGTTAAAGCTGCTCCATCCCAAAGGACACAACGCTGCTCTAGAAGACAGAAGTACCAGTGTACCGCCAAGGCTGATTAACCGGTAGCATGTTTAACGGTAACTCGACATATGAATGAATTTTCACTCCGAAATTCCCTCCTGACTGTATGTGTGAACATACTCTCAACTATTATCAACCTCGTGCCATTTACAATCGTATAAGTGGAATATTCTTGTTTTTCAGTCAGTCGGTGAATCATTAAAATCGTACATAGATCCCAAAGAGATCTGAATCCAGAGCTAGAATTCATAAAGTATATAAATTAAGTACACATCTAGATACATATAGTTAACATACCACGCAACCATGCAGCCAGATGATAATGAACACTATGTGATAGTCCAGCTGGCTGTGAATATATGTTTTGTCAGTCTGTTCTGACCCTCTGAGAATCCACATGTATATTATTAGAAATGAAATCAGAAGAGCACCAACTTATCCTTCTGTTAGAGAAAAGCTAAGAAATAAAACCACCAACATTCATTTACAGTACCGTGTCTGTCAGTAACTTCTTATTGAAGAAAAGAGGACATAGAGTAACACAAACATATTATGCATGTATTTACATAATGGGTGTAGAGACACATTTTTGCCCAAAACACACTCTGAAAGCGTAAAAACTCCCCGGTGCTCAGGGAGGTAGCTTAAATCCATGGTACAAGTCTGTGAAAGATGCTGACCATTACTGTGGTCACAAGTTCTGTTCCAACTGTACTGACCCACCTTTGGGTGAGTCGGGTTCCAAAACCAAGCATGTCCCTCTTCAATCAGGGAGTTTCTCACTATGAGAAAACAAACTCAATATGACGAGAGAAAGAAAGAGATACTAAAGTCTGATTTTCAAATGTAGAGGGCAGGCAGTTCGATAGACAGAATTACTCGGCTGAAGCTCTTAAACGAAGGGAAGACAGAAAGGTTGCGCAGGTGGACTGTAAGGTGATAGGTTGAAAAGGTGAGTGTTCCCTTTCCTCAGGAACACTGAGAGGGATTCATTGAGGTACTGGGGTGTGTGCATGTGTGTGAGTGTGCGGAAGGGACAGCAGCAACTGGCCACCAGTTGTACAAGAGAGAAAGGGGTGAAGGAAGGCCTGGCTGATGCAGCGTGATTGGCTCCCCGGGTTCTAGATGGACTTGGAGGAGTCCTGCTTGCTGATGAGGACCTCAAGCAGACGTAGCTTGGCTTTGATGCGTTTATACTCCTTGTACTCGTCCATCATGGGCATGCGGTCCTCCTTCTGCACGTTCCTGTGAAGATGGCAAAGTTCATGCTGAGCAATTTCATCTTTTCAGCTGACCTGTATGCTTTCCTTCTGAACATATGCCACATGGGTGCGCTGTCCAGAAGCTGGATCAAGGGTAAGCCAATATGTCACTAATCTGCTACTGACGCTATCTGCACTGGGGCTCAAGGCTGATGGGTGTCTGATTGGTTTTGTTTGTGTGAGAAGGTGTCCCTGAGGCAATTCCTTTTGTGCAGGTTAAACCTGCTTACACAAATACTTTAAAAAACATTATTCAGCAGTACTAAGTGTTATGAGTACCTTTTGTACAGATGTAGTGTAACCTACCTTCCGTTCTGTTGATAGAACTCGTCCTCAAACTCACGAATGGTCCTCCTCAGCTTCTTCTTCTCTGCTCTGGCTTTCCACAGCTGCTCAAGGAGCTCAGGCCTGTGGGATAAAAGAACAATCACATATTGTGCTCAAGTATTATTTGCAGTGCCATCATGTTCATTAAAGTGTATTCCTCGAAATGAATAGCAATACATATTTATTGTTTTTCGTTGGCTGCATTTTCTGCATTGCATGAGTCAAGCAATCCCACTAATTACAAATTTAGTCATTCCACAAAACCTTACACCACAACTCAGATCAGTACAGATCATGCCCACTTTTCTAGATAATAATTTACTTTTTTTATTTCTTGTTTTATTTTTACTCATTTCTCAGCAATGGCTTTTTGAGCTAAACACCCTTTCAGACGCAAATTGTCAAATTGTCTGTTCACTGTGAAATCATTGAGAGAACCAAATAGATTCTTTCATTTAGAAGTGAGAGTGGATCTCAATTTTCTCTCTATAATATCTGATGGCAGTTTTGTTGGTCTACTAGCATGTGGTGTATATGAAGCTTTAGTTTTTGGGAGCCCCAACGTTAAAATTGACAGGAAATCATGTGCTTTCAGGGACATAAACTTCATCTCGCTGAGCAGGAAGCAGCGTGAACTGCACACAGAATAATGAACGGTGCCAAGAGAGCTCAGTGTGAGAAGTAATGCAGTGAGATGAGATTCAGGTGAGGAGGCTGTCTGTGGGACATGAACCAGTCTTTGATGGACTAATGTAGTCAATTTCCTTCTAAAGAGATTACTGCCTTATCCAGCTTGAAGCTTTGAGGTCAGTGACTCTTACAGACAAGTAGGCCTGCGCCAGGTGCTTTAAATAGGCCGTCATATGATTTGTGCGTGAGAGGATTGTGGTTCTTGCTCATGCTGCTGCAGTGTAGCTATGAGCATAAAAAGCATGTACTCAAGACACACAGGAGTGAGAAAATGAAACTAAGCAGCTTTACAAACTCGGACTGACAACTTACCGTTTACAATTTTGCGAAAGGATGAATATTGTCTTAATAGCGTCTATCAATTTCAAAGCTATCTGTTGGTGAAAAACCAACAGTGCACTGGACTTACATAGATGAGGCATTGGAGCTGGACAGACGCAGGTCGAGGGTCAGCTTGCCCGAGCTCTCTTCCAACTTGGGCCTCAAAATGCTCTCCAACTGAGGCTGTTGGGAGCTGGATAGGGCTGCTGGGTCAAGAGCAACTATAACCTCCAACTCATCACTCTGCATTTCTTGAATTTCCTGATCTCCTGCACCATCTTCTTCCTCCTCCTCCTCCTTGATCTCATCGCAGAAGTGGGCTGTCTCACCTTCGATTATGGGCTGCAGGGTCTGGTTGCGTCTCTTACTGGAAGGGGAGGCCTGATGTGGGAGACAGGGAGGGAGATGTGAGGCTATATTGGTGATGAAGACCACAAAGCTTAAGTCATATCAGGTTACAAAGGAGGAACTGCACTAATTTTATTTTCCAATACAAACTCGGAACTTCACCATCTAGGAAAATGTATAATCGAACACCTTCTCTTTAAATGACCAGGATACAGCAGAGGATCAAGCAATGTCTGTTCTGTGCTAAGGCAGTGTTTGAATAAAGAGAAGTCTTACAATGACTGGAGTGATGCTGACACGGGTGAGCATCTGTTTCACCAGACGGTATCTGTCATACAAAGGCTTAACTATCAGACGTTCTTCACGTGTCACCTATAAAAATGTAGAACACACATGCAGATACACACACACACACACACACACACACACACACACACACACACACACACACACACACACACACACACAAACCAAACAAACAGACAAACAACAAAAAGAAAAGAAAACAAACCCCAAAATCAGAACTTGTGTTGATGGTGTATTATAAGGGTATTTCTTGTTGCACTGTCCATTGACGCGAGTGCGTAAGAAAGAACATGACACTTACAGGACGGCCATGCAGTCCCTCATAACAGAGCAAGTTCTTTTGCAGCACTGTCTTCTCACAGGAAAGCTCTTCTTTGGTCATTTTCTGTTCAGAAATCAAATCACAATGAACACATTCCACATTACATGCATCTCATATACCTCCAATAAATATTACATATCACATATCACAATCTTATCTTGTTATTAGGGATGGATTGATAAGGACTGCCACATTCAGAACTGTCAAAATTGGCCAGACTGTTGTTTTGATTTTGTAATTTCATTTGAGTTGCAGTTATTTAAATGATTAACTTATACGGAGTAATAACATTCAAACTGTATCTGGCAGATGCTGCTACTCTGAATGAACAAGGTTCAGAATAATTATTCAGGACTTTTGGAACACAATAGCAATGTAGTTTTCATTATCAATTTATAAATTCCATTTAAACAGCTATCAATGTTATTAATATTGTGATTTAGGCTAACAGAAAGTCCTGAAAATATGATGGTATGTTTGATTTCCATTTATTTAATCACTGAATAAAAGAAAGAATGAACAAATAAATGAACTGGCATAAAACAAGCATGGAGCAAAAAAACGATTTATTGGTACTTACTCTGATGTCCTCAGGCCAGCCCTCCTCCTCTCTCTTGCTTTTGACACGTCGCTGGATGAGTTCGAGCGTCTCTTCCCGGGTGGGCCCCCGTCCCCTATCATCCTCCTCCTTTTCTACGGAGTCCTCAGGAGCTGATTGCTCTAACGTGGAGCCAAAGCTTTTGGGCAGTGTGTTGCTGCGCGGTCGTATTTGCGGATTTAGCTCACTGTCGACCTTGTGTTTGGCATCTGTGCCAGAAAATACACATACACACACACACAGAAAAAAAGAAACAGATATGAGGGACGTTAAAAGTCATGAGAAACAGTGTAGACTGTTGGGAGACAGTAGTGTTGCCCTAAATAATGGCTACACATCAGAAAAAAAACTATGTTTAATTATTTAACCCATCTTCGTCAGCAGTGCCATTGCTGACTTAGTGAAATTAGCCGGCACATGAACATTGGGAAATGGTCCTAGAAAAAATAAGTTGACAAAAAAAAGCATAAAAACAAATCCTAATGGGTCTAAAGACCCTACATCCCATCCCTTAAAAAAAAAAAAAAACAGGACAAAAACATAAAAAGTTGAACAAAAGATTTTTTCTTCATTTTAAAGAAACTTCGACACATGGCCGAGATGGTTCCCTCGTGGGGAATGTTTCTACAAGGCCATGGTCAGAAACACAACCAAGGAAAGATGATAGGAGAGAAGGCCACAAAAAGCTCAAAAAGGCAAGGTCTCAATTCTACTTACTGCTGATTGAGTGTACTTACAGTGGGATGCCTGTCTAGAGGCAGTGAGGGGGCGTGACAGTGTAAAATGGGGTGTGTTCGGGGCAGAGTAGTGACGTCTGTGTGACTGAAGCACTGCCTGGTGCCTCAAGGACCCTTTGGGTAAGAGGTGCTGTCGTCCTGCCGATGGGGGTCGTCCCGGGGGGTTTTAGTTAAAGAGAGAGAGAAACTTATTCGGCAGTGCACCTCTGATGGGGCGTCAAATGGAAATGGATAATGGAAAGGATGGGGGAAGGCCAATCACAATGGACCAACACATGTGAGCGGGTGGGTCCCGTGTGAGATGAAGCAGTGATGGGGAGACGACCCCGCTCTGTCTGAGGGACACACCGTCCCACTGACAGCACACTACTGCTAATCACCAACCCGAGCACCAACCCGAGACCCAGCACCCCTTACTCTCAACGCACACGCTCATGCACTGACTCACTCAAGTCTTACCTTTAAGCTGTTTGCGGATTTTGGTGAGGTCAGTCATCCACTTCAGGACCTTGGGATTAGCTGCCTTGTCAGCATGTGATGGCTGAAAATAAATATGTAAAGAATATTTAACATTCTAGAACCTAAAATGGTAACATGTGCAGCATAAGAGAAGAAACGCTTCTATTAAAACAATGCTAACCATATAGTTCTTGTCCTTCTCAAACTGCTCCTCGAACTGCTTGATCTTTTTCTTGAGGTTCTGAAGTTTCTTGGTGAGCTGCTGAGAGATCGTGTCTCCCTTCACACTCTCTTTGGAACTGAAGGAGGCCCTGCGAGGCCTGAAAATTAATGAAGGAAACGACTGGCTAATCATATTTAAGAAACCACAACAATACATTAAATGTGAGACATCTTAACAGTAACGGTATTCTGTGAATAGCTTATACCTGAAAATAATAGGTTGTCTATAGCGAAGGTTATCTACAAAGTTTATTTGAATAGTTAAAGATTAAATGTCTATGGTATTTTTGGTGGGGTAATATCTCAGGGTGCCTAAAGCTTATGCAGAGGAAAATAATTATCAGTTTTAATGGCTGTTAAGGGTGGCAGTTTGACTTGTTCACTGCCTTTGCAGCAGAAAAAGGTAAAACATGTAAAAACATTAAATTTAACAAACATGTACATCTGAATAGAACTGTAGAATTGTCTATACATTTTGTGCATCAGAAAGGTCTCTTTACCTTCCACAGGACAATGCTTTGGTGGGGGAGGTTGCATCAGAGTCCTGCTGCAGGAAGCGCTGACTGTGTCCAAAGTCCAGAAAGTGTCGGGCCAGCAGCGGCTGAGACTCCTCCTCCAGAGGCAGCGACAGAATACGACCAGCCAGTGGAGATAGCTGTGCCTCTCCAGACTCACTCTCCTCCTGCCATGACATGAACACTGGCACAGGGTCTACAAGACAAAAAGAAAGATCCATACAATTAATGTCAACAAATATATTCTGACTTATATGTGTCACCAATCACAGTTGACAGAATCTAATTGCAAAGGGACTACTCTCACGCAAAGCCCCAAGTTGGGTGGGGGGATTGTCAAAGGAGGGTGAAGGAAAAAAATGCTTCAGGGCCTTTGTGGGGTCAGGGGGGAAAAAATCAGGATAACAAAATGAGGACTAGAGGACAGAGGATCCACTGAGAGTAGTGGCTGGAAAAACAACCCAAACAGGCTGCCCATGGGTAAAGAGCCAGGGCAATGGCTAGGAGTTGAAGGACATGTTATTTAGAAAACTACTTAAATGAGCTGTTAAGATACAGCTTTGTTCAACTGATCTGCCAAAAACAAGTTTTAATAATGTAGCCAAACATGAGTTTAGAAAAGATGAACCTAAATAGAAACTGCACAGCAACATTGGCATATAAATAAACATTTATATCATTAAGACCGGGTCTGTTTTTGGCCAGAACATTCAGAATATTATTTTTGTTGTTCCAGGAGTTGGGAAGGGGCTTTAATGGTATTAAATGAACTCAGAGGGGTTCATCAGCCACGCTAATAGGTTGGAGCTGTTCTGTAGCACAGAGTATAGTGAAGCATGCGAACGCGGTCACGTTGACTAGCAGAGAAATCTAGAACTAGATTCTCAGCCAGATTCAGAGAGGCCCCCAGAGCTTCCATGAATAGAGAGAATGTACTGGCCTGCAGCCCACCACTATGGAAACTTAGTCGGTCCACTTAACAGTTTTAATGTCTGAGACGGGCAATTCATTAAAGGAGAGCTGACATGCTTGCAGAGGGCAGACTGAAACCAGTGGGAAACAGCAGCACTAATTGGGTGTGAGAAGAGTGAACAAGTGGATGCGAAGGTTAGCTGTGATCTCAGGGGAGTGATTAACAGAGACGCTCATTATGAGGAGGAAGAGAGAATGAGAGGAAGAAGAGAGTGGCTGTGAAACTACTACTTACCGTGCCCTTCCCTCTGGAGGTGCATACATGTGAAGTCTATGAGGGGAATAGTGTTGGGGTATGGTGCTGACCAGGCATGGGTGAGGGGACAGAAAAAAAGAGAGAAAAAAAAAGAGAAAAGAGAGATTGGACAGAAAGAGAGAGTGAAAGAAACAGAGAGAGAAAGAGAGATCAAAGGAGAGACAGAAATAAGGAGAAAGAGAGAAAGAGATAGCACAGAAGACTGTGGTGAGCTTTATACCTTGCCATCTATCACCATCAGGCCACTTACACAAGAACACATAATCATGCAATGATATGGAGTAATGGCAAAAATGAAAATGATTAATGACAGATTATCTTACATACAATATTTTGCCAGATGTCTTTTAAAGTCCTCACAGGCATTTATGTCAAATAAGCATTGTTCATATTAATCAGAAACTTAAGAAGGAAGCTGTATGGAAAGGTTGTTGAAGGCTGATCCATTAAAATGGATTTGCCCCATTAAACTTTCATTAATAGTTGATCTATTAAATCTATTCACAAGGTTGTAGTTTTGATGTCAAGGGCAATGTTACTGCTTTATTTATGGGTAAAGCACACCACGCACACAATCCAAAACAAAGCAAGAATTAAAAAAAAAAAAAAAAAAAAAGAAAAAAAAAAAAAAAAGAACAGGACAGGCAGAATTACCTCCCAAATCTCCTTCAGTGATAACTGAGCTTAGCTGGAACTGGCTGGCGCTGGCTGCCTGGGCAAGCTGCTCTGTGGCCTCTGTGTTAGCGTTCATATCACATACATCAGGCTTCTAAAGAGGAAAAGAGTGAAGTAAGTTCTGGGGCCAGACCATCTACCACAGCTTTAGGGTTAGCCTAACTTCTAAAAGCATACTCACAGAAGTGGCAACATCGGTATGGTCCATGTGCTCATCCTCTGTATAATTTTCTTGCCTGTGTAAAGTAAAAAAGAGCATGTAGATATAAAAAGTTTAAATTACATTCACAAGACTGAGCTCTATCAGCTCGACCAGCCTACATTCTGTATTGTGGTCACAGAGCAGCTCGTTTCTAAATATACCATTGAGGTTATCAGCTGAAATTACACAGAGAAGATGTAAAGGAGCATGAAAAAATGGCTGAATAATTTAATTTTAGACCATAAGCATAAAACTGTTTGTGTGAAGAGATCCTGACTGGGGTCTCTTACTTCCTGAACTGAAAAAATAGACTTTGTACAAATGCTTATACAGGGTTGTCTTATGCAATTAATTTTATTTTCAGTACTGTAAAAAAAAATGTATTCATCAACATTTATTCACCAAACAAACCAGCATTACTTATTCCTTATAAAGGCTTTACCAAAGTTGGAGATTTTGGAGCTTAGGAATCTCTAAGTCGAGCCTCAGAAGAAATAAGATCTAAATCTAAGCTTCTAAAGAGACTAGCACAGTGCCAGTGCTTCATGCCGCTAATACTTGAAATCTAAAAGCTAACCTTGCAGTTGTTTTGATATTGTTCTCGGCATCTAAAAGAGTCTCTGTGTCGAGGTCCATCCTGGCACTTTCTTCTGCTGCAAAGCTGCCTGGCTGGGAACCTTGAAATGCCTGGAAAAAAAACCATGAAACCACAATGTTTCATGCATGAAGACAAACTATACATGTATCTTTTTCCAAAAGTTTAAGCATCAGGAATTATAAGGGTCAGTGACTTTATGAGCATATACACAAACAACACAGAAGATAAAGCTCACAGCAAACTGTTCCAAGAGTTCTGAAAACATGAGACATATCTGAACAGTTCTGATGTTTCTCAAGGTCTATTGACAGACATTTGGGTGGCACGGATATTTGCGAGTATGTGGTGTTGGTGTGCAGATGCTGCTGTCATTCTTTGGGGTTGCCTATAAAAAGAGGGTGACCCATTTCAAACATGTGCAGACCTGGAAACAGGCCACAGGTTTAATGGTGATGTAGTGAGAAAATAAATATTACTGATGGGGCCAAGCTTGCTTGTGCCTGCTGAAAACAGTACGGGGCCTGTTTATCTGACAAACTGGCTCCTGTCTTGCTGTTCTCCAGAGGCCAGCATGAAGAACAACAGATATGTTGTTGACTGAGACAAGGCTAAGCTTTGCTGAGAGAACACAATTTGTGTTGGTGAGACATTGTGACTATGGCACAACACTTCCTAATAATGGCAACACTTGTTTCAGAAGACAACATCATGGCTTTAGTGCTGCTGTGAGAAAGCCTGATGCCTAAGCAATAAGATCTCACACACACACACACACACACACGACAAACCTCATTGCTTTCTGCAGACTGGTCTGCCTCAGTAGCAGTGGAAGAGCTAGCTTCCACATGGTCTTCTCCGTGCTCCTCTGATTTTGTCATTTTCTCATCAGATCCATCTCTGTCAAGGCACATAGAAGGCAAAAATGTCCAAACACATCTACAGATAGCTGAGATAAGTCCCTGCCAAGCAAAACAGCTACACTTCCATACTACTCCCAACCCACATAAGTGTTAGAAATGACAAATGACTAAACATGTCAGGTTGGGAGTCCAGAGTGTTTTGATAATGTATGTAGAAACACTCACCCCTGGTCAGGTTGAAAGGACGAGCCCTGGTTCTCATAGCTGCTGAGGCCCTGGTCTATGGAGCTCTGCAGATCTAGCAAGTGCTGCTCAACTGCAGCTCGGATGGTCCTCTGGAGGATACTGCAGGGAAAGAGGCACAGTTATCATACGAGCATGTACACACAGATCTACAAATATAAGCATTCAAGTTACACTGGTGGCAGATAATTCATTAATATATCATATGTATTAATTATTCTCTCTACAGCGGACAGTACATTCAAAAACACACAACCACATGAGTCCATAGTGGTGGGCATTTGGGTCTTTTCAGGCTCACTGAAATAGACCATAGTAAACAGCAACACAGCCACACAAAACCAAAGATCAAAGTTGCTTTCAAATGATAAAAAAGCTCAGTTAAATCAGACTGTTATCCAACAAAATTTTGTGAATACACTTGATGTATTAATGCACCTTCTTGCTTGTCGTTTTACTTTGTAACACTTTTTCAGTTTGAGGTATACACTCAACCAAAGAGTCCTTCTTAATTAGTCCATCTGAAACCCCTTTACCTTACACCTTAAATCCCTTGGGATGGGAACATCTGCCACACATGTCAATTGTGTACGTGTTCAATTTAGCTTTAGTTTCTATGTCATTATTACATAAAATTAATGGAAAATTAACTGTTAACAAGTAACATGCTTTTCCTTCACTGAACTTCATGTATGGATTATACTATCACATACTGGGTCGACACTGGCACTGGCCTGTGCCGACTCACTATAATGCAAACAGCAAGTTCCAGTAAATTTTGTGCTCTGACAAATTTCTATACAAAGATATTTTGTACAGAGACAATGCTAATCACATCATCTGTCAGTGGTTTTAATGTTGGGGTTAAACAGTGTATATAAACCTTGACAAAAAGTATGAGTACGTGCATGTGTGACTAGTAGTGTGACAGTCATTTAAGACCACCAATTCACATTTAGGTTATAAGAAATGGTGGTTATTAGATGTCTCACTGAGAACTGCACAGCCAGAAAGCACTCATGTTAGTTTAGCCTTGACCATGTTAGGAAAAAGGCCCTCACCTTTGCTAATCAATGAGGGTATTTTGGGCTCAGTAGGCTTTTACAAAGTTCACAGCCAAGAGTTTGGAACTCAGAGGCATGGACCTGGCTGTGGTATGGTCACGAGTTCCCTGGATCTTTTGTGCTTTGCACGAGGAACATGCAAACCCCAACACAGCAAGTTGGCTTCAGACACATCCAACTGGGCCATAAGCAGCTGCTGGGTCAAGCCTGCTGCTTTGCGTGCCGAAAGGGCCAAAGAACAAATCATTACTCATCTCTCAGAAGAGTCTTTGTTTACTCTTTGTAATGCTGCACCAACACCCAAAGACACAGGCTCAGCCCAACACAGCCTGTGGCCTCCTGTGCATGTGTGCAGGGTCTTGTCAACAGGTTTTGGCTTGAGCTATACCATAAACTGCACCAGATTAATGCAAGGCTTGCCACGATAGCACACTCCAGCTGAAATCATTATACACTCCTCGCTGTGATTTCACTCTCCCTCTTGGAAAATCATCAATCACTGCACAGACTCCGTTGTACACGGTTTTGTTGCTATGCGCTATTGTTACAATGCCAGCACACACAATAGCAACCATCCCTTAAAATAAACACTATGTACTTTTACACAGTTAAATATTACCTACAAGGCCATACTATAGCAACTGCTGGCTTTGTTCTGTGAAGAGGTTTTATTGAGACCTTGTACAATTTGAGGTCAAAGGAGTCATACAGCCATATACAAAGGTAAAAAGTGAAAAGAATGTAACACATTCTCGACAGAGAACAAACCAAAAACAAAACAAGCCTTTTTCCAAAATGTTTTTCCACTTGCTGAGTTTACAAAAAAAAAACATGCCATTACAAACTACATTTTATATGTATTTATTCCAATATGTTAAATTGAGAAAAAAAGCAAAAAAAAGTTGTGCATTCAGATGAAGTGGAATTGTGTTCTCTGTACAGGATGAGTATATATTTTCAATTAGAAATTCAACAGAATATATAAATTGACCAGCATAAAACATATGACTGCATTGCTAATTATTTAAGTGTGTGGATTTCAGGTCTCTAAACTGAACTAATTCGCTTTCCATGATCCCCTCTCTCCTCCTCTATTTTCCTGCTTGAATCACAAAATCTGGCCTGACTTGGTCTATGAGTATAATCTCATTCTTTCATATTCATTTTATATTTCCAATCTCTAAATGAGCATTTGGTCAATGCAAATGTCATATTTCAACAGGAGCCTAACTAAGTGTATGTACATGATGTTGAGACCGAAAGGTACATGATGTACCAGATGTTTGTCTCTACTGGTGTCAAATATATTTCATCCTTGTGTTATGAAGTTTCTATTTTTACCATTAAAGTAATGTGGCAGGGACACCCCTCACTGCAGTACAGCGTGAACATTGTGAACATTTTTACTGCATTTAACCCATTCACCAACTGACGCAGCGGGCTTCCACCATTGAAGGGTGCCCAGAGAGCAGCATCATTGGGTGTGTGTGGGGAAGCTACCATGCTCAAGGATACCTCAGAGATGACACTAGCAGTTGGGATTCGAACCCTCAACCCACAACCACTAGGCCAACCAGCTGCCCCAATTCTTGCACCAAATTTATGGAGCAAAAAAGTCTGTTGATTTCTGTGTCACATACTGGTCTTAACATAACTGAATGAGCACAGGTGGTAAGCCAATTTCATACAGTACTAAAAAATAAAAAGTTAATATTTCAAATGGTGCATCAAAATCAAATATATTTTCTGTATATTGCAAAATATTTTAATTGACCTTTCGTGACATTTTGATGGTAATATTTCAGATCTGGATTGATAATGAAGACATGCTAAACTTTCTCCATATTTTAATGCACAGTTACTGACTGCATACAGTTTCCAAATTCCTTCTCAATAAGTCTTCCTTTTCAGCAAATATCTAAAATGAAGACGTTCAGATGTTTATATTGTTCATAGCTCAACTTCACAATTTTACAAAGCCATTTTACTTTGCAATAATTATTTCAAAACAACATTGTTATTTCCGCATCAAACCATTTTGTGTAGTATATAACTGAAGCTCAGTGAAGTCAAGACATTTAAACACAAAAAATGACAGTTAATCAAATCTTGACCTGAGGATTCCTAACTATTGTGTAAGCTTAAGATTCATATATATTCAAAAAACCTGTAAGCACTTAACTGCATTAGGTCAAGGTCATAATTTACTATGAGCATAACTATACTGACGATAAAACTCAATAAGGATCAGTAGCTGCTTTTTGGCTCGTAATAGTGTTAAAAAAACATTTTAGTTTTGCATTACGAAGTTTTCTATGATGACTTCTGCAAATCTGTCAGAATAAGCCATTTTTTTCTGCTAATGACCCATTCACATGACTGTGATAGCTGTAGTGAAGAAAAACAGGACAAATGGGCACTTACTCAGCAGATCCTGGAAGAATGCTGATGGAGGAGATGTGTGAGCTGAAAAAGAAGAAAAGGAAGACAATGTTAGACGATGTCCCATTACACTGCCTTTCTGTTTCTGCTTGTGTAGGTCCAAGAGGACCTTGGCCTTTTGTAGCACCAGATCTTGACCCAGCCTTATTATATAACATGTTGGCAAGATGCAGGTGGGTGTTCCTGATGGACAGTGCTCTTAAAGATACTGAATTCAGTCATGGACTCCTTAATATCATTCTGGTTTACCAACTAAATCCACCAGGGGCAGGCTAGACCGAACTCAGGCTATTTTCTCCTGCCCTCATTACACGCAAATGTCACAGTGGACAGTGAACAGATCAGGAAAGAAGTGTTTAAAAGGCAGTGTGTGTGCGAGTGTGTGTGAGGGGTGATTCAGTCGTCCACGCCATCCTATCAATGCAGCGTGGCATGTGAAGAATGCTGCTTACATAACTGAGCAGCTGAGGACCCGGATACGTTTCAAGGGTTCCAGTGGGAAAAACACGACCCTTGCAGACACAACAGGAGCTCTAAAATCAGCCATGACACCGTGGGTCAACGCAATTTCCAGCTACCATACAAATAATCCCTTGTGTACGGACCCTTGTGTACCGGCCCTGCTGTGCATTTGGGAACACTGTTCTGCTGGGACACTCTCATCCTCAAGTTCAGGACATTTTTTTTGCGGTAGGTAATTCAACTGATGTTTCAATTTGACCATGCTTCATGTAAAGATAATTGCCAAATATGAGAGTTATAATACATCAAATTTCAAGTTAAACAAATGATCTGAAATAATAGGCAGCTGATCAAACACAATAAACAACTGCTATAATTTATTGATTCAATATTTATTTATCCAATACTTAACAGGGAGCTACTACAGAGAAACATTACCAACTAAGGCGATGACTTTCAGAGATGAAGCCTTAAGAATGGAAGCAAAGAGATTCAGCTTTGTCATAACAGATTGAGAGAAGTGATCAGTAGGGATAGTCCGATCAGGATTTTTGCCACCGATACCAAGTACCGATTTTTTGTCTAGGTGATCGGCCGATACCAATGGCGATTCTGATGCTTCAAGTTTATATAACTGATATATAAGCTCCCTGATCACCATACACTCTTTTCAGATAAAGTAATACTATAAATGTTGCCTTTGTTGTATGTGTGCGAGTGTGTGAGGTTTCTCCTATTGTGTGTGTGCAACATTTCTCTCGTGTGTGTGTGCTTGAGAGAGTTCTCTCGTCGAGTGTGTGTGTGTGTGTGTGTGCGCGAGAGTTCTCTCATGGTGTGGGTCTGTGTGCGCAAGAGTTTTCTCGTGGTGTGGGTCTCCGTGCACAAGAGAGTTCTCTCGTGGTGTGAGTGCATGTGTGTGAGAGAGTTCTCTCGTGGTGTGAGTGCATGTGTGTGAGAGAGTTCTCTCGTGGTGTGGGTGCGCGTGTGTGAGAGAGTTCTCTCGTGGTGTGAGTGCATGTGTGTGAGAGAGTTCTCTCGTGGTGTAGGTGCGCGCGTGTGAGAGAGTTCTCTCGTGGTGTGAGTGCATGTGTGTGAGAGAGTTCTCTCGTGGTGTGGGTGCGCGCGTGTGAGAGAGTTCTCTCGTGGTGTGAGTGCATGTGTGTGAGAGAGTTCTCTCGTGGTGTGGGTGCGTGTGTGTGAGAGAGTTCTCTCGTGGTGTGAGTGCATGTGTGTGAGAGAGTTCTGTCGTGGTGTGGGTGCGCGTGTGTGAGAGAGTTCTGTCGTGGTGTGGGTGAGTGTGTGTGAGAGAGTTCTTTCGTGGTGTGGGTCTGCGTGTGTGAGAGAGTTCTTTCGTGGTGTGGGTGCATGTGTGCGAGTGAGTTTTCTCGTGGTGTGGGTCTGCGTGTGCGAGTGAGTTCTCTCGTGGTGTGAGTGCATGAGTGTGAGAGAGTTCTCTCGTGGTGTGGGTCTGCGTGCGCAAGAGAGTTGTGTGTGCACGAAAGTTCTATCATGTTGTGTGTGTGTGTGCGCGTGCACGAGAAAGTTGTGTGTGTGTGTGCGGGAGTTTATCCATACTTCTGTCTTTTATAATTAGGAGATGAAGTACCAGATTCACCGACCCTAGTCCTCCCGCATTGACGTCCCTAGTCCTCCCGCATTGAGTTTAATGAGTCCCGATTGAGTCATAAAGTCTGATTATCGGCCGATACCGATTGTCCGCCGATTGATCGGAGCATCACTAATGAATAGTAAATATATTTCATAGCCACTCTCACTCAATTGGAAGACTGCAAAATGAAGTTCTTGTAGTTTTTCCCCCACAGGTTACATATTGCTCAGCAAAATGTGGATTTCTGTAAAACACACCAAAATGCAACTGCTAATTTAGAATCAAGCTTTATGCTTTTCAAATGTGATTAAGAGTCACATGATTATCAATCACATGATCTCTGACTATGATCTATGCCACTGAACTGATTGTATGAATTTTAGAAAGTGTTTTTGCAAGTGAGATTAAAATCTCAGCAATATGGTCTGAGGAGAATACAAAGGATGTAATACAATTTAGAACATATAATGCTCATAAATGTTGGGTTGTCATTATGTAGATGTGAATAGTTCCACTTTGATTTTAAGATTTTAAAAAGTAAATGTATCTTCATTTTAATTACTTGTGAAAACATAATCCTTGCAGAAGAAAAAAACCCAGCCTAGTAAAGAATTCTAGTGGTTTGTCGAACAGAAAGATGCTGTATCATAGTAAGAGGCTTTAAAGCCAGTGCTGAAGAGGATCAGGAAAAAAATGCTGCCTCTGAAACTGCGCTTATCAGCTCACCTACTCACAAACACACCGGTAAAAAATTCTGTGTGCCATAAAGCCATCATATCCAGAAGCTGTCAATGATTCAGCAGTTTTACAACTCTGAGCATCATTTCCATTACAGTAGCTGAACAAACAGTGCTGTACTAGGAAGCAATTCGCCGCAATACACTCGCAAAAGATTCTCATGTGCTTTCACAAAATCTAGTTAAATAGAAACGAGGTCATTTGTTGAGAAGCTAGGCTAGTGGGTGAAGGCGCATCGGATCCAAAAGTCACTCGAAACCCTGGCCAGGACAAGCCAGAGCCACAGAGATGAAGGACCTATAAATCAACCCACTCTGGAGAGCAGTGCTCTGACCGAGCACCTCCACTTCAATATCCATAGATCTCACACATAATGCAGCACAATTATGTCAGCCATTCTATACAAAGAATTCCCTGAAGCTCCCAACAGCTCGGTAGATATAATACCTGTGCAGAAGGATTTCACAAGCCATTTTCAGTGCTTTGCTTTGCGCGGGTGAGCCGCTTCTGTAGATGCGGTTGTAGTTGTCGTAGCCGTTTCAAGCTGGGCATCCGGTTATCCGGACTGGGCGCTCTGAGGGGCTAGAGTCTGTATGAGCAGGTCAAATAGTAAACACAGACTGCCGGCACTCATCCTGCAGTCTCCCGACTGTGCTGGCTGCCTGCGTGTAGGGCTCAGCACTTCTGCTGGAAAAGTGCTGCAGTAAACAAGCCGGACCCTCGCTCAAATACAGAGCTGTGTGACGCAGCCCCACAAGCAGACACCGGCGCCAATGGTCACGCCTTTGGGGAGGGTCCTATCACAGCCTTGTCCACTCACAGTGCACCCCCACACCGCAGAGCTCGCACAAAACACACAACAGCACCTGTCAGGCTGCTTCATTTATATAACCTGCTCATCACCCAAGGATCTGCCTGGCACCAGGACAACATTCATGCCTAACCCCTTACTAGAGCATGCCCATGGACACTTAAACCCCTTCCCTCCTGTGGGAAAAAACATATTTTATCATTTTATGTAGATGTAGACATACACATACGCGCACTCACACACACAGCAGAGAGAGCCCACCTTAACAATATATTCATTCATTCTGAAACTGGTGACACAGTCCCTTCTGGCCCAGAGTCCTGAATATGGACAATTGTATCATCATGAAAACAGAGAGAGTGCAAATCTCATTGCACTTGCCAACCCTCTCTTATCATTGCAACAGTAGCTTCATAGAGATATGAATCTTCCTGAAAGAGTAATATATTTGTTACTTGTTGAGATAAGGAGGTAATTGGAGGTTATGATACTATCCAAGGACCACTCAGAATGCACTTTTTGAAGAAGGTACATTATTTAATTCACACGCAACATCTAACATGGTTATGGGCTATCATATAGGCAGAGTGTTACACAAGAAGTGTTGGGAGGATGCTTGCATGTGGCATGTAAATATGATGAGCAGACAGGAATTATCAGTCACTCTATCTTTGGATGTTCATATAGGCCAGAGGAGCAAATGTTGAGTCAACAGGCTACATATTTTTATGACCCAACACAAGATCAGGGGGACAAATCATGAGCTGTTAGAGACACTTCAGCTTGAGAGGGGGGGCATGTTAGTGGTTGGCGAAATAATATTGGCACTGATGAGAGAGGGAAGTAAATTTGGGGTGTCCTTTATATTAATGAAGTCATAAAATCATCAAGTCTGGAATTTATGGACGGAAGGGCAACTGAAAGGGGTGGAGGTAGCTCAGTGGGTAGGACACTTGCCTCTGGACCATGAGGTCGTGGGTTCGAATCCTACCCCTAGCAC
>JBBKCR010000031.1:7189835-7213040 GCA_037577295.1 Ladigesia roloffi | reverse complement strand
CAAAATAATGACTTAATGGAGCTTCTTGGACATCTTTAAAATGCTCCAGAAATGTCTTCCGTCCTCCACAAAATCTTGGGTGCGCAAATGCGTGCTGCAACGTTTTTTCAGGAGCACATTGTTTATTTTGACAGCGCATGCGCACCTGCGGACCACTTATGTGCACACCTGATTATAGCACAAATCTGTAGTGGCATATAACTTTATATCACCAAATAACAGGCAAAAACAAGCTTGCTAAATCAAACGAGGCCTTCACTAATGCAACAGGAAGTGAAAACGATCAACGGGAAGCTAGATGGTGTAGAATGTGACATATCTGAAAGAGATGTCTTGGAAGAGACTATCCCTGTTATGTCCAACCATAAAACATTTAGACAGTCATACTGGGTTACACTAGGAGCGAAACTGAGAGAGAAAGGACGGGCCACAAAATGAGTTAAGGGAAGGAGCTGGCAGCACTTGATGTGGGTTGAGGAGTGCAGGTGAACTGGAATGTGAACTTAAATATTTGAGGGTTCTTAAAAGCCACTTACCTAGATGAGGGGGTAACATGGGGATGTTTGGAGGACACTGAAGAGGGGCCACCCTCACTATCCTGTGGAAGGTCCTCACAGGCTTCTAGCTTTTCATCTTCCAGGAGTTCAGTTATCTATGGTAGGGAAGGAGACATTTTAAAACAGTTGTAACTGACACCGTCTTTAGATTGCATATCAAATGGTTTCACATTCAATTAAGTAAAGCTTGCAAAGAACATTATGAAAGATGTAGCACTTTATGATCTCTTCGTAATACTGACATGTTCCACTGTCCCATGAGAGCTCAAACGCCTTATCGTGCTAATGTGCCATGCTGACAGATCTACACATGGTTCTGATATGAACTGCTGTTTTATTCAGCTAATTGGATATCTGACAATGCTCTTTGTTTATTAAATTAGCAGAGTACCTACAAATAAACGATGCATTACACAGGTCTATTTCTGACTAATTTACTCATTCTGCTATTTTTGTATTTCTGTGACAAAGCCCTTTTCTAGCACAGTGATTTTTTTATGTTACAAGACTGCATAGTTGGTGTGGGCAAAATAACATCTGCATTAAAGTCTAAAAATACACAGGTCTGGGAATGCACCAAATGTTAGCTCTTTTATGACCGCAAAAGAAAGGGAATGTAAAGCCTTTTGTGTGCATGTAACTTAAAGCCCCACAATCCTGGATGATCACCTTCTCCTTCGTCCTCTACATCTACTGCAGTGTCACTAGCACGTTGCCATGGTGACCACTCCAGCCTCATCTGATTGGCTGAGCATGGCTGCTGCTCATCATGTATGCAGATATGAGTCACAAATGGCATGTGTAACGGGCGGGCTGCTCAGGGTTTGGAAAGGAGAAACAGTGGGAGAATTCACTGTTTGCCCATATCGCAATGTTATCAATTTAGGTGCCTGCACATTAATGGAATTAGGTCAATGTGATTACTCAGAAGCGATAACCCATGTTGGCCTTCCAACCACACATCTGGATGCCAAATGCACAGGCTTCCTGGGGGTGGCTATTGTTAAGAGACTTTTTAAAGCAGCATGTACAGTGACAATAAAGCATACCAGTGGAGTGTGTATGCAATAATGCAGGCCCGGGAGGAACTGCTAGTGTGTGGAAGAACTCTTGATTACGCAATATTTGCATTAGAAATAAAGAAAAAAAAAAGCACTGAGTAGCTCTGTTGTCTAATTAGCAGTTGCACTGATTATTTAAGGGTTTTTAACAGCACATGTGGAAAATGCTGTCAAGCAAACAAGAATCAACACACACAAACAGGCTGCATAGCTCTCATTCTCAGAGGGATGGAAGAGCAGCCACTGCTGCTTTCACGCACATGTGGAAAGTTCCAGCGGCATTGGTGGGTGACCTGCTTTCCTTCCTTTTTCCTTTTTTATTATTTTTTTAAAGAGAGAGTGCTCTCTGCGTTGCTAGCTGGCAAGCAAATGGGAAGAGCTAAAAATGTGAGGAACAAAAGGGCATGGCCTTTTGCAGTTGCCCGAGTTTGGAAAAGAACTCGCAAGGAGTTGCCAGGGAGATTGGAGCCTGGGCGGCACTCAGCAATTTCTGCACTATTCCTTAGAAGGGCAGGCTGCATCTCTCAAGTCTGAACATGGGATTAGTGCCTCAAAGACAACCAGCTACAGCTGGAACAGGGCAATTTCATGATGGTGAGAGCTCGTGGAACTTGAAAGGCATTCTAACAGAGGGATGTCTAAATTTACATTGGATTAAATACTTCTAAACCAACAAATACATGGTTTGCTATATCCACCAAAGCAGTAATAGAGGCAAACACCTGCTCTGGCTTATTTACACCACAAACCCCACTCAAATCCACCCACAATCACCCTCTGGTGCACAGGTCTAAAATAGGTCTGGCAGTGAAGCTTCACTGAATGTACTAGGCTAGTCAGTTGTCACATTACACAAAGCCTAGGACCTAACTTGACAGATAACTGTAATTGTAAGTTCATTGTAAAATAATTCATTTGTATTAACAGATAAAACAACACACACAGGCACATTATGTCACACTGTCAGGGTGACATTTTCAAATGGTGCAACATCTACTAATCAAAAGTACCAGTAAGGTACAGTAATAATATAACCACCAATGACCTCAAAGGTTCCTGCAAACTTTTTCCAAAGAAAATTGACAGTTAGGGAAGTGAGAAGGGGCTGTACTGAGAGGCCAAGTGAGGATGGATGGGCAGGGAAAGTCCCCAAATAGGAAGAGACCAGACCACATATGATTTATGCTCATATAACTTACAGCAGATCATCTGACAGCTGATGCAAGCTTACGTCTCTGGCCTAGACCCAGATGTGTCAATCTACTCCGTGGTCACATGCAACCTCTCTCTCTGCCCCAACTGCAGAATGAAGTGAACCCCCCCTCCCCCAAAACATCATCAAGGATGTGGCCCTGAGAAGGGGGTTAGGATGAAACCCAAAAGTCCATATATCATTCAGGCTACGCGATGAAACTGCAGACGCGAGATGCTGTTCATCTAGGACAGGCTTATGGAGCGTCACAAGCTGCTTGTGTTTGTCACCATAGCCCAGGGGAGCTATATCGGTTTAACGTGGGGTCCTTTATGCATACAAGACATCTTATTACATGTGTTGCATCAGAGGATTATGTAAGTTTGTGTTTATGTTTTTTTTCTTCTGCCCTTCATTACGTATTCTGCCTTTATCCTGCCCAGTTTATTAGCCATTTCAGCACTGTTGTAAATAATTACAAAGAATAAAACAAAGACTAAATATAAATATGACTTATCATCAAATATTTCCTGTCTGTAGGTCTGTGGCTGGCTCACATACTTTAAGCAAGGATTAAATCTGTGGCAATAGATGGTAATAGCACAAGTGTCATTCCACAAGTGTGAGAGACTGTCCAGGTTTCCGGCAGTAATACTTTGCTAAACAGACATTAGCCAGTCACGCCTTTGTGTGCCACTCAAAAGCATGGGAGGAGTGTTACATAAGCCTACGGACACAATAACCTAACTCCTAATGCTGCCATTCTTTTCTTCTGCTGCTCCACATCCGCTGGGGTTATTCTTGCATTAGACTGTCTTCAGGAAATATGCAATAGACCCTCAAAGCCTTTGAATAAAAATATACTTGTAGACCACATTTCAGTTGCAGTGTAGTTCCTGAAGTACAAAAAACTATGAAATGAGGGCATCAAACCAAAAACCTCCAAGACCAAATGCTTACTCACACTGTTACAAGCACAATAACATTCCAAACACAATTGTATAACCTGAATTCAGAAATTTGATATCATCAGCAGGAGAATATCAAGTCATTGTGACCGACATCACATGACTCTCATGCGCAGTTCTAGTGTGATAACAGATAAGAAAGCTCTACTTATGTAAATAAGATTATCAGTAGGAGTGAACAGAGGTGGATATGCTGGCGGGGTAAATATTGCTGACCTGATCGTTAATGGAGCTGTAGTCATTAGTGGTGGAAATATCATCCTCCTCTGTGTCAAAGAAGTCTTCCTGGTTCTCCAACAGCTCGGCCAGGATGCGGCTCACTGACTCCTGCTCTTTCAGATCTTCCACATCTGTATCTAAGCTGTAGGACACAACAAAGAACGCTATCAGAGCACACCACACTTCTTCTATGAATATTTTCATTGTATAATGATGACAATGCTTCCATGGAAACGATATCAAAGCATTTACATCCATGTGATAGGACAATGTGATCATATATTATGATAATTGGCAAGTAGCACAATGGTGACGGCGGAAAATCATCATGCTTTAAAGGCAACTGACAGAACTAGACAGGATTATTTACATTTGAAACAGATTGCAAAACAATCTGTTTTTATAAATGTCCAGGTCTGGAAGAATTTAACCAAAAGTAAGTTTTCAAGAAATGTTCTGCTACATACTGAAAAATGTCAGGACCAAAGACAGCAGCGAGGGCACCAATGCTCCAGCTCTCCTCTTGAAGAGAAGCCACATTGGACAGGAAGCGGCACAGAAACCGGAGCAGGCTGTAGTTGACCTGGGGCAGTTGCTGCAGGAAGTATTTCATGTTTCTAGCCAACTCCTCTTCACTGCTATATTCTAAACAGGGACAAAGCATACACATCTTACTGAGGAAGAAATGTGCACGCATACAAATTCATCAGAGAGATCTGATGGAGATTTCAGATGGGAGTGAGCTAAACAATTCTGCTGATGCAAGGATATGAAAAGAAAGGGTGTGACTGTGGCATGATGTAAGATCGGCACGCAACAAGAAACAGCAACAATCCACACAGGCATAATCTGTCCCAGACATGCAATGGAGAATATTTTAACTCTGCAGCACATTTTGGCTTCAATTCAAGTGAAGAGCATATGATGGCATAAAGGACAGGAGGAAATTTCAACCAATTACAAAAAATAACGACGAGTGTGTACAATTTAGCACCTTACACCCTAAAGGCTTGTTTGTGGCTAACTCTCTTAAATACATACATTACGTTCACAACCGTTTTATAGTTGCTATATATTTGTTTCACACTGTCAACTGAATCGTTGCTCTCTCTTTCACCAAAAAACATGTCAGCTTTACACTGGCAGCCACCTCTGAAGGCAACAGTGTCGCCTTCCTTATGCGACAACTACACATCACAATATGCATGCTCTTTAATCATTTTTTTGGCATCCATGTTTGGAATATTAAAAGGAATCAATAATATATATATATTGATATATATATTATAGATTCCTTTTAATATACGATATATATATATATATATATTTATAAAGACTTATCAATATGCATAGGATGCAAGATGGTTAAATATATTTTAAATAAATATTACACACACTGATCAGAGAGAGAAAAACGGACAAAGGAGAGTGACTGTGTGAGAATGAGGCTTCACCTTGGTAAAGGTGCAGTATGCGTGTCTGCAAGCCTGTGGGTATTACAGGCTCTGGGAGCTCCTGTAGGAAGAGACGCAGCAGGCTGACGGCTGAGGCCAGGTCTGCTTCCTTCTCTAAATTCACTGTTTCGCCACTGTCATAACGCTGCCGCAGCCACTCTACGCGTTCCGCGTTTCCATTCACCAGGAACAGACCTTCCAGGTCCAATCCCCCTACAGGACACAAGAAACGTGTTACACTCCCACACCAGAAACAAAAAAAGCCCTGGTCTTTTCTGTTCCTGTTGTCTACAGCATCAAATTCATTTACATGAATTTACAGAGTCAAATTCATTTACATGCCACATGCAAAAATCTGAGTCAAACGCATGGACAAAAACAAGGTGGCAATGGTGTACAATCTACATATTTGGTACTGGTTGGTTGTAAGCCTCTTGATATGACTTCCACCGGTGCAAAAATCCAAAAAATCCAAATAATCTAAAGCTTTTTTACAGTAATTATGGCTGCCTGACCTGAAAAGCTTCTTTCAATCTAGTAGAGGTTGTATAAACCAGATTATATAATGCATCTTTATTAAAAGTCAGTTTGGCAGGATGTCAAACATCACAGCTTAATGTCCATGATGAAGAGATAATGCTGTATCACCTTTTACAGCTTTGAGCACAATTTAGAGCGGGTATGTGAACACAAGTTTGTAAGATTTTGGCAATTGATATTACCTGATAATTGTCATTTAAAAAATTAGGATTAGACAGATGTTAAGTTTTGACTGACATTTCAAGCCAATGTTTAATGAAGTATGTGTTGAATTTATATAAATGATGCTGGGTTGCTACAATGCTGAAATATTTTTTTTTACTCATTAAACTTAAATTTGTAACCTTTGAATAAATGCTAAATTACTCTTTAACTGCAAACCTGATAGACGCAGTCCCAATTTTTACATTTATAGCTGTTCGAGTTTAGGTTTATATACTGACCATAATATCTATACCTGTGACTCTTGTATCACGTATATGATCTTTTCTTAGTGGATAAACACTAAGTCCACACCCAAAATGTAGTGATGGTGTTCACAAACACACCAAATTAACAGTTTACATTAATAATCTGAAGGGGCATATGGATTAAGCATAGCACACTACAATTAAATTGCAAATAGTATAAATATAAAGCGTTAAAACTCATTTTGCTGCATCCATCCTTGAGCCAACCAGAAATCAGTTTACATCTTCACATTGTTATTGGCATGCTTGCATTCTTGGTTGTCAGAAGTGCTTGCCATGCTTTGGATGTAACAGCTCAAACATGTTTACATCTGTTTAATGTTGTTGAATCAGAAAACTAAGGGAACAATCTACCCTTCATGTAACATGCAAGGCTTCCTTATGCACCATAGGCTCAACATCTGAGAAGAGACGTTACTGGTTTACAATCACTTTTGGTTTAATAGAAGTTCTCATTTATGCCACTATCCATTCTCTTAAAGCTACATCAGCCACATTCTTAAAGGGATCAAAGCCTGTTCAAGAGAACAAAGGCACTTAAGTTTGACATTTTTATCCTGAGGTTAGAATGCCAAAAATCCACTCAGATTAATTATTAAGGCAATACACTTGCCAGATGTTATCTAAACTACCATTTAACCAGTGAGGCAAAATGTATAAATAAAAGTATGTTGTGCACCATTGCATCATGTGATAAATCGGGCCTGTTCCTAGCCTTGTCATGTTTTCTTGATAAGACTGGTGTAATGTTACACAAGAGAGAAAGAACACTCAGGATTATCTGATGGCCATCGCCATTTTTTTTGTTTATTTTATTAAATTACTCATGAAAGTGATAAAATTAATGTATAATTAGTAAGAATAAAATTGATAAATATTTGCTAAATTTTTAATACATATACAAACACAAAACCTTAGCTTAACCACAAAAAAGAAAAAAAAAAAAAGGTACACCAAGGAAAATCTTTTTAGCATAACTCACATGTTCTGCATTTTAGACAAAAAGATACAAGGTAAGGTTAAAATGTGTTACTATTTACATTCTTAATTCAATGAGGGTGTCCGACTAAGAGAAGGCACACCCGTACTCACCGTGCTCCTCTATGTACTCTACGATTGTCCTGACCAGAAGGGGGACCTCCTGCCCTGGCTGACCGCTCTGCTGCACCTCCTCCAGGGGGATGCCAAACACCCTGGCTGTGTTGAGGGAGTCGTTGAGGGAAGGTGAGAGGCTCTTCCTCATCGCTTCCACAGCCAGGCTGCTTCAGTCGCTCTGCAAAGCCAAAAACACAAGAGAACAGTTGAACTGATGATCCCACCAACCCATAATCAGATGGGACACAGATGAACACCACAAACAGGGAAAAAGGCCAAAAAACCCAACAAAAAAAACCCAACAAAAAAATCAAACAAGCTGGAACTGGAATGGAGCCGCTCCCATCCTGGGAGCTAAATCTCTGATCTTGATCGGAGTCCAGGATGGAGGTGGGGTTACATAAGTGAGGCACCCGTCATGTTCGAGGATCTGACAGGACATGCAGGCCACTTCAGATGTGGACCACACAGATGCTAAAATGGACCACACTGATGCTAAAGGCGAAGTTGCAGGTCCACCAGGCCTTAAGACAAGCTCTTGGCCATACCAAATTTGAAATACTCACCTTATTTCTATTAGCTTGAATATAAGATCAGAAATCACATTATATATAATATTTAAAAGTATGTGGCAAGGATGCTGGTTTGTTGACATCTATCTGGTTGCCTTGACCATTATAGCTTGTTAGGCACATGAAGTGTAATGTTAATGCATCCTTTTAAACAGATTTGTGAAAAAGACAATTGCTCACCTTGTTTTACTTCAAACGCCCAGAAGTTAAGATTATCTCCTGCTCCACTCACTAGCAGTGAATCGAAAGGTCATCTATGGCTGCTTCAGGTTATGGCAAAAGATGAGCCTGTAGTTCCTCATTGACAGACCGCAAATCCTATTCAGGACGTCAGTAGTCAGACTGGGGAGAAAATAGGTTCTTTTAATGTGCTTGGTCACCATGAGTCATCATAATGTTAATTCACTAATCCAACCAAACAAATTCTGAAAAAAACTGTATTTTTCTGGAGGGAAAACCCCCCGAAAACAAACAAAAACAAAGCCAAACAAACAAACCCCATGAACTTAACCTTTTATTTAGAATGAAAAGGAAGCACTGCGCAGCTCACGTGGCATCACATGCATTCTATCTACACCACCGTATATAGAACGAAAGTGTTATCCCACTAGTTTGAATGCACCACATGTGCACTAAACAGCTTGACATTATTTTCAGTTAGTTTTGAGTAAAGACAGTTGCAGCTACTTTCAATACAGTGCAATTTCAGCATCATTTCATTTACATTGGCAACATTTGAATGCCGCTCTTATCCACGTACATCAGTGCTCAAGTAGTCCACACCTGTTCTTTAATCCTGTAAAGATATATTAAATCTATGTCAGATGTCCAACCAACTTACTGCCAGCTACGTCACCTAAACAATTCCTCTCAAAGAAAGGTCAGAAGTAAAGGAAGTATTAAGGAAGCAGAAACAAGATGCATAATTGCTCAGCAAGGTGTAATTTAGCAGATGTATTCTTTAACTGAAAGGCATGTGAAAATGGTGTCATTTTCTCTAAAACACAGCATTTCACATCAAAACTCAGAAAACTGTTTGTTAATGAATTATTTCCTTAATTAGAATTTTTTTAAATCCCCATTTAGCAATTTAAAATCGTCTTATTTCATTCTCAGTTACTGGAAAATCCCTCCAAGGTCCAGTATCTGTCTATCAGTTACAAAAGAGCTGCATGTGACAATAAACTATCTTGCTCCATGTGTGTACAAACTGCTTAATGACACACATTTGCTGTCCGTTTTCAACTATGTGAAACCGGACAAAATGTTCCTAAAACTGAATGGAAAGATGGGTGAACTGACCCATATAGGCAAACGTCTTGGCTTTCTGGCAACACAGTGAGGCTCTTCTACTAATCCCACACAGGATGCAATGACCTTTCAGTTTACAATGTGTGCCTTTGTTGCAGTAGTTCAGACAGACTGCCAATGAAGCAGGGTGTGGTGCTTTTTACGGACATATTTTTTCCCCTTTCACTTTATTTGTGTCCTTGACAGTTTATGCAAGCTAACGGGTCCAGTCTTTTGTGATTCAGTGCAAAGCCCTGGAAATGCACCACAGATTAACCTCAACCATCTGAAACCAATGACTTCAAATAGTTGCACATGACCACGCTGGCTATAGAGGCCACATCTCCCACGTCAGTAATTAATTAGCTACGATGGATCTCTTTAGCAGACAGCTGTAAAAGGGTCATGTTGCTCACACTGGGGCAGGTCAGAGGCAAGCTCTCAATGATCTGAACTAGATTTGAGGTAAAATGTATGTTACAGGGCACAGGCACATACATGCTTACAGTATTGCCAAGGTCCAACCTACAGGGATTTGGGATATATGTTTACGATCCCCACAAAACAAAACATTGAGGTTTGTATGATTCTATACTAGACAAAGACACTGGTACAGGAAAACATCTTCATTACACAGATCTCAGCATCTATAAATGAATAAGGAGTGATATCAATTTTCTCTAAAAGACAGCCATCACACACAAGGTGAGTTCTGACAGTTAAACAGCACCACCTGTGCCCCTCTAAACTGTGACATTCATTTGATTGATTGGCAGAATTTGATTGATTGTCGAGAACCTTGTTACGTGACAAACTTGTTTTAATATTTTCTTTCCCAGACATCCTATGAAAAACAATACATGTTCATTTTGTACAAAACGTACAGCACAGAATCAACACAAATTGACCTTATGATATTTGCATAGCTTGCTGAAGGTCCTTCTATGTCCCGACATGTAATCTTAGATCTGCGGATAGCGGAATTGAGCAAATACTTTCTGTAAATTAAATAAAAAGCAGCAAGACCTCTTTATGTTATGTTTCTAAACAGTGGAACTCTAAGAACTAAATATCATACAGTTGATTTCGCTGTGAATTATTTTAAAAGCTATTTTGTTTTACTTTAAACCAGGCTAAATGCTGCATTCTCTCCTGTAATTTAAAAGACTTGGGCTGGAGATGGATTTGTACAGATTTTATGTGGTGTCTAAAAGGTTCCAAAAGCTCCGACTCAAAACAAGTCACATTCATTTGAGCTTAATTTTTCTTACAGTAGAAACTTTCAGACTGAGGTATTCAGTTTTTGATGACCTGCCACATTCATAACTTGTCATTTTATTGTGCCAATGCCACCATGACACAGCAGGATTTCAGAATTATCCTGATCTCAGTTATTGCTATTAATCATCAGTAGCTTACGTAAGTAACCCCTCACATGACCTAGAGTTAATATGTAATGTTAGCTATGCATGTTATGCTATCCTCCAGGAAACTAATACATAATGGATATCAAAAAACTTTTTTCCTCAAAATAGCTGGCACTACACAGGAAAAAAAATTGCCAAATGCAATCTGTAACAGAAAGAGACATTTAGAGATGTAAAGATTGATTTATATTTCAACAGTTAATTTATATTTGTCTTCCTTGAATGAACTGAATATTTTTGTTAAGCTGAGCTAGTACAGTAGAACATCTCGATATTATTATTTTGCTAGCATTTGTAACCCAGCAGAAACACATTCACTTTAATGCTAATATTTAACTATTAGCATCTGTATGTACATAAACAGGCATTGGCAAAGAATTCCAATGTTGATGTAGCCATAATTGTTCTGTTGAAACTGTGAAACAACTCCAGTCATTGCTGGTCCACAGCCACAAAAAACGTTTAAACTGTGTGTGTCCTGACTCACATGGGACATTATTGCTATTCAAATTATTTTGGGCCAGATATTTTTTCTATTTACTGTAACATCTGGAGCCATTTCTTCAGTTTTTGACTGAAAATCGACAAACGCTGAAACTGTGGTATACCCCTAATGGTAATTTATGTCAAGTTTATGAGAGTGCCTCCTAATCCAAGCATGATTTTAAAGGGATGCTGGACTGGTCAGGATGTTTCACACTCACGTTGTCCCAGTATAAGAAGTATACACATTTAACTACATTTTTTTCCAAAACGTTTCAAAAGTGAATTGCCTTTCAACTTCCTTTCAACATCTCCCAGATTAAGATGTGCACACAGATGGCTGTGCAAAGAGCCAGTTCAAATGGAGCAAAATAAAATCCTGGGATTAGGGACAAGCATGTCATGCAAAAACACAATTCGATATTTGCTGGGAACTATTTGGTCATTCATTGAAGGGTACTCTCCCATTAATCAAATTAATAAATGAATGAACATGATTGTATTTAAAATAAAATACTGAAGAGCTTGTACTGGACTATTTAGGAGCAGATATCATGTGGTTGTGTGTGTGGTTATTGAGGAAGTTCCATCTGAATAGATAGCACAGCAAAGGCTGAGTCATGCTAACCAGTGAGATGTGCTGGCCAGACAGATCACACGACCACATCTGTGTCGTCCTGCAGTTGTGTCGTCCAATGCAGACCACATTAAACACGTTACAGGCAACATGAAAGCCTGTTTCGAAACAGGAGATGCACATGATGTACTTAAAGCTTCAGCCAAGGCACTAGACTAAGGTTTATTTGTTTTATTCTCTTGAACGGAATAGATATGATGACTTTGGCTTCTTGTTGGTTTACCACTAAACTGAGTCAGAAACTGCTCTATGCTAAACTCTTGGCAGAAGCTCCCTGCCTAATGTCTCCAGACAACAAACCACTCTCTCCCAAAAAAACAGGAAGCACGGTCATATTTCACTTTCGTTATTGGAAAAATGTGCCAAGTTTCACATGATGCTTAACGCTGAGTGCTATCTGCAGCAAAAAAAACAGGTTTTACTGCAATATTTGGCTTGAACTAGTTAATCTAGAATACAGTGTTCCTCTGAATAGCATTATCACAAATAAGTGCTAACCCTTATCTAGCGCACTCCCATATGGCGCTCCAACTGTTTCCACGGCAGACGGCAGAATGAGTCTGAGGAGAATCTGTCAGTCCGTGAGGAGGCCAGCAACTGAGCCAAGTAACAGCAGAGAAATCTTCTCAAGGACAGCTGGCTTTAGCTGTAATCTGTACGAGACACATTCAGCATGTTTTAAAGGACAGGACACCTTTGCTCAGCATCTGCTACAGGCATCAGGCAGTGCAGTGTCCTCGTGTTCTCACTCAGGGGCTCCAAGAAGTTATTCTATCATCCACTTTTCTGTTTTGGGAAGCGAGCCGGTTTCACGCTGGTGTGAGCGCATGGGTTTGTCTAGTCTTTCAGACAATCTGTCCTTGGCACGACAGGGAATTTTGGCTTTGCTTCACTTCCTTGCATTAGAAAACAACCGCTGTTCTTCAGAAATGAGAACATCTGTGATGTGGGGATACAGGGGACTATTAGTCATTTGTCCATCATTAAACTTAATCTTAAACTTTGCGAATACATTATACATGGGCTACTAATTAACCAAACATTATATGTACATATAAAAACAATAATAAAAGTGTTTTAATTATACAAGAAAATTACAATTGAAGTTTAACAGAATTTAGCTAATCTACAGATTCCCTAACTAATCTTATTTATAAATGTATTCAACAGCTCTGAACATTTAGTGTGTAGACATTTTCTGAATTTACATGGGAGTCACAAGACTAAATCGAAAAAACAAAACAAGTCTACATTCCCACACGCCTAATGGGTGAAGCAGTCTTGAGTTATATTACAAGCTTCTATTGATTTTAATGCCCCCCACCTCCCCCAAAAACAAACAAACAAAAAAAAACTAAAGCAACAAGCTTGAGACATTAAGGGGTAGCCTTCCCATAGGCCTTAACCAACGCATTTAGAATCAAAATTGAAAGTAAAACATTCCTGTGATTAATCCCTGGCCAGGAAACCAGATCTCAGGGCTTTCTAGTCCAGAACCAAATACAAACTGGAAAAAAGTCCAAATGTGACTCAGCATTGACGAACCATTTTAATCAAAGACTAGACATAATCTATGTCTGGGAATCTAGAGCTTAACCTTTTTGGCTGACTTGCTACACTTAAGGTGAGGATTTTAGGTGAATGGTTCAGATAAGTTCGGTTAAAACAGATTCAGATTCTTTTTATTAAGAATACTTACAATACAGCGAAACATTCAAGTTTCAGGACAATGTGAGAACCAAATATTTCTATTTTTATGGAGATGTTGTGAAGGAGATTAGTGCATTACGAGAACAGACGAGCCTTCAGGAATAGGGTATTTGCTTATTCTGTCAAAGTACAGGAAATATTAAAACAAGAGTGTTTTAGGGTGTGGAATTTTAAGCCATTGTTGGAAAAAACACAGTGATCTCCATCAGGCTGCCTTCTGAAGTAGATACAATGGGTAACTACAAACAGACTTAAAACAATACGCCCTAAACATACAGCAGGTCTGAAGCTGAGTATCACTAAATTCACTCATCCTGACCAAACCAGAATGAGGGCTTGTTTGGAATTCATTCACATACCGACGTCTTACCTCACCCAAGTTAAAAACAGTACTGTCATACCTAACAAACCTGACATTTCCTACACATTTGGTTAGGTTCTCCAACTTTGACAGCTGAGTTATACGTTTTCTTGTAAATACCGACACAAACCAGTATCAGAAGACTCCTCCTATATTCCACAAAACACTTTTTCATTGCAACATTACCTAACTAATTTAATTTCCACAAAAACTGACGTTAGACTTCACCTTTTGCCAGTCTGCGAAGACGAGATGCACTGCAATTCAGGCACGTCCAGACATTGCTAACTTATCTAGCAAGTTATATAATCGTTTTACAAAAAACACTCACACATGCGGACACAAAAGGCTCTACTGACCCACTGTTTTAACGTTTATACACAACAGCTATTCTTTAATTACTAAATAAAAGTGTTGACATAATTTGCAGCATTAAATTAGAATTAAAGCTGGAAATATGTAGCCAGGCACAAAGACAAGTCAATATTAGCAAGAACTATTTTATAATAACCACGCATTTACGTGCGGACAGCAAACAGCACGGTATATTAACTAGGTAAGTTATCAGAAAAATCTAATAAATACAATTATAATGGAAGAGAATCCCGTTTCAAGTCGAAAACTAGCATGCTAGCAACAGACAGCTAGTGTTAGCTATGCAGCTAGCCGAGCGTCGAGTAAGTGAGCCCTGCACTTACCAGGTCAAATCCGACGTCAATCGAGAGCAATAAATTGTGTTTTTTGCTATTTTTCTTCCCGAGTAGACACCTTTAAAGAACACAGGCGGTAAAAGACACTAACTGAGATGTTGAGAGGGCATGCTAAGCGTTTCTAGGTGGTTCCTTGTTTGTTCAAAAATGGAGATAAAGCTTGAGTGTCCGTCGCCGAGTCGTGTACAGTAGAGCTCTACACACCCACAACGGCCACCGAGATGCCAAAAAACTCAGTCTCCTCCTCTTCCTCCTCCTTCTCCTCCTCCTTTAGCAACAGCATCTTTCTCCCCAGATCACGGCCAGCCTGCTCTTTCTAGAATTTTCTCAACAATAAATTGTCCATGCACATACAAAAAAATTCTCATGCTATCATGTAAAAACATGGAGACACACACATAAATAAACACAAAAAACGCCATACATACACAATGTGGACACAAATATTGGGACAACTTCTGTTTTTATGGTTTGGGGAATAGCCGTAGAGAGCAAGGTCCATAAAGACATATTGTAGTTAGATGAGGGGACGAACATGCCCGGACAGAGCCCTAAACCAACTTTAGCGCCTGCCCGCATAAATGCTCTACAGACTTAAAAGGCACAGATTCTCACAAAAACACTCCATCTTGGGGAAAACATTTAAATAATTATAGCTGCAAAGGGGTACCAGTTACATATTAAAAAGTGTGTATTTGAATGCAGTTTCATTCAAGTCAGTACTTATTTGACAGACCACGTGCACTTAAACCTCAAAAAATGAGAAGATATTGGCCAGGTGGTCACAAGGAGATGACTTGGAAACCTCAGACATGACATTGGTTTGATTACTGTACATCAAACATAAAACAGAAAAGGAAAATATCTCTGCAAACTTGTGATCTGTATTTGAACGATCAACTTTTATTATTTCAAACCCACTAATACTATTAAAAAATGCTATTTACATTTAGCAAAATACTTTCCTGAACATTTGTCTTAATTTTTACTTTACAGTACATGGACAAAAGTATCGGGGCGCATGGCCATTTCTACAGGGACTTTAATGTGGAGTTGGTCCCCCCTTGGATCTGTCACATGTATTTATGGAGCTTGCTTCGTGCACTGGGGCAGTTATATTGGAACAGGAACGGCTCGATAGAATTGCATGCAAGCATTGCTTGGTATGCTAAAAAAATAAGACTGCCTTTTACTTGGGTCAAGTGAATACAAAAAGTGAGAGTTGTGTCCCAATACTTTTGTCGACATTGTGTGTTTCGAAAATAAGGTGAGGAAAATTCGAGCAACAACATTCACCAGTGCCAGTTACACGAGGGCCCCACCTACAGGTGAACATGGAGTATTTACAAACCAACTGCTCCTCTCTCCATGATGCATTTGGACTCACGAACTGAATATTGATTACTCGCGCATTAACAACCCAGTTCAAATCATAAAACGATTTTCCAATCGTGTGCAGCAGCACAGAACTGCGTTGTGCTGTTTTGATGTGCTGGTACGTACAATAGTGCGCAGTTCTGAAAAAGGCGCAGTTAGAGCACGGAACTCTGCGCCACCTGGCGTCTCTCGTATATATTACACTTCCGGGCTAGTTAAAGGATAATTTCACCGAGTTCTCTAAATGAAATATAAAAAAATATATGAAAATAATTAGCTTTGTAGACATGACAAGTTCTGCTTGCCATTACCAATATTGTAAAGAAATGTGAACTGTTAAATTCTCTTAAGTGAACCACTTTGTATTTGTTTATCGCAATGATTGAATCATTCAGATATTTAGAATGAGGTGCTCTTTAATTTTCAGTTCATTGTATTATATGACTTTAACAAAAAGCAGCAAATGCAGATCCAGAGTCATTTAAATAGTTTTATTGCTTTGCTTGAAGTTTACACTCATTGGAATGCAAACAAAGCAGTGTTTGGTGGGTAAACCCAAACACACAGACACAAATATTACTGTTATTGAATATTTAAATAGTGAAACAACAACAATACATAGAATTCTGAATGAACCTAGACAAAATTCTTCTGTATTTACAAGATACTTAACTGGTTGTGAACCCCACTCTTTCCCAACCCTTATCCTGGAAATCTTGTTACCTGCACATTTTAGTCATTTTCTACTCTGACACAACCCGTTCGGCCAAGGAAGGGCTTGGTAATTAGTTGACTAAGTGGATCAGGTGTGTTAGAATCAGTGAAAACACTACAATGTGCAGGGTTGTGCAGAACATGACAGAAAAGAAAACAGCTTAATGGAAAATGACACACTTGTCATACTAAATATGCTAAAGCAATAGAAAAAACATTATCCCACAGACGAGGCTCATGATGTGGTCGTGGAAGGGCTATAATTCAATAGAAAATTTGAAAGTAAACAAATCGACTCACTGTAGGCCTCAAAGGCCTCAAACACGTGAGCACAGGAGTAAACATGGTAGTGATTCCAGGAATAATTTGAGTGGCATCCACACACATTGCCTGCAGCTAAAATATCTGGCATGTTAAGTGACACTCAAATGCGCATAACTGTGTGGAATTTATGACATATTCATGTTCACAGAGAGAAGATCAAGAGATCTTCTATCAAATCAATTAAAGTCTATGGAAAACAACGGGAATTAGTCAATCTGCCTATAGGGATGTGCTCTTAGCGAACATTTAAACCAGCTGTGTGTTGGCATGGCACATGGTAAACATTTACAAGACAGTTATTTACACAGTATGGTTTAATGACCTTTGTGCTGTATGTTACCACATATGACAGTAGATTTACTCAGATATCAAAATAACATAGGATATGTATTCATATATTGAAAATAACTTGAAAAGGGGAAAACTCCCCTTTGATCAGTTTCTCTATGCTGTTTAAACCATGTGGGCAGCATTCTACTGTACAGCATCTGTATGGTATGTGAAATAAAGTGTGTTGGAGCCCCTTTACATCACACAATACAACAAACCAGACCAAGAGCAGACAGATACATCAGGGGATGACGTTCCCCATCTGAAAATCTAAATCTGATTCATGAAACTTTCTTACACTGTCGCATATGTAAGCCTACCACTTGGAATAAATACATAGCGCTTGTTTTGGCCCATGATTATGTTTGAATTATAAGTGATGATATTTTGTACAGATGTCTTGTCTAGACATTGTTCCTGAAGAAAGTCTCTTGTGCTTGTTAAGCTTGTCTGCGCAAATGCTTCTCAATTCTCTGAAAACTGGTCCTCCGCTGATCCACGGTTCCACTGGTGGTGTTGTACATTCCACAGAGTTTTCCGCCACTAGCTCTTCACATTGACACTCTAGGCCTCATACACCCTGTAAAACAAAACAGACCACAAATCTAAAGATGAATCTAAATTACATTTACAGCATTTCTTCATTGATTTACCAGCAATATTTTTTTAGGTACTTCAGTGATATCTAGCCACTCTAAAAGTATAAAGGCTATATCTAGCCATTATAAATGTAGAAATGATGACACTCAAACAGAGGTGCTATAATTACAGTGCCGAACTACAGATTTTGACAACCAACCATCCCCAATTTTTCAAAGTGTGGTCGGTTGTCCTGCTTGCTAAAGTGTTTTGTATACATTTGTATGCATTGTATGTCTTTGCAAAACCTCAGTAGGTTATAATTTGATGATAAAATGAAAACAGGCATGGGCGTCGCCACCATTTAGTCTGTGTCCCCCTCACGTTTCAAAATGATTTGTTTGGACCCCCCTACATTTAACATAAAATATAAGTTCACCCAGTGCTCTTGAATCTTAAACCTTGAATCTTTCATGAAAGAATCCAGTCCACTCAATCGAGAGAAGACTTTTCACGCACGTAGCAACCCACCGATCCACCCACCCAAACCCCGCCCAAACCCCGCCCAAACCCCACCCAAAACCCAGCCCAAACCACGCCCAAACCCCACCCAAAACCACCCCCAAACCACGCCCAAACCCCCACCCATGCGTCTCCCTCATATTAAAAATGCCTCCAATGCCCCTGGAAACAGGTTATTTAACCAAGATTGTGCTTAATTTGGAGATATAACAAGCACCCATTGTGTCTACAATAAAAACAACGTATTACAAAACAAATATGAAAAAAAAAATGAAATAGGATATTTAAAGCACAAAAGCGGAAAGGCCTTTGCATAAGTCTGGAAAGTTTCACATAGTAGACATAAATACAATACATTTGATTTTGTTGGGTGGATTGGGCGATGTGGTCCGGCCAAAAACAAATGCATTGTAGCTCTGACATTCTCCTGTTGCGTGGTGTACCTTACCTGTGCTTGTCCTTCCAGATTCTGAACCACTTGACCAGGTTCTTAGTGCTCTGCAGTCTGGGGTGCAGGCAATATTCCTGACCTTTGAAACGAGACACATTCTCCATGGTGACGCTAATCAACAGGCAGAGAAAAAAGGGATGGAGAGAAGGAAAAAGAAGACCACAGGGGGTTGTGAGTCATATTCCACAACCAGAGAACCCGTTGCTTTATGCTGAAATGATAAACAACTTTTTTTAAATAGTTAGATATGCGGTTGGCATAGCCCCAAAAAACAATGTAAATAATATTTTTCACTGCTAAATATATTTTAAACACACGCTTCCACAGAAAAGCTCCAAGATTGTGTTAAATCAACACACAACACAAATAAGAATGCCTTTCTTTCCAACTGAGTTCCTATTTCAGAGATTATCTAAGTTGGTCCTTAGTCCCCTGTCTGTTAATGATGTGCCTGGTTATGTGAGATTGTTTGCGACATGATTAATGGCATGCGCTGGAGTGTCTGAAATAGAAGGACATCCTAAACAGGCCAATGGGGGGCTGCGAAGAATCTAGTTAAAGCTGGCTTTTTTCCAAGTAGTGCAAAGGTACTTCAGACTGGTACAGTAAAGGCCTGTGAGTATCCATGACAGCGGCTAATCCTGCATTTTTAAATTATTAGGATTGTAAGTCTAAACAACCCAGATAGCAGACTTATTGATGGTTATGTATGTTTATGATTTTTCCAGAGAACGAGGGGCCTAAGCTGTCCAGTTCTTGCAGCTGGTAATAAAATCATGCACCTGTGAAGCAAGCATCATATTCTGTTGACTCCAAAATCATGTCTAGATTCAGAGAGCAGAGAAAGACTGAATATGGGTCTGAGGAGGCTTCCAGAATGCTAAACTCTGGGACGGAGCCTCCTGCCAGACACATACACACACAGAAAGGAACTCTTTCTGCAGTCTGCACCGATGTTTTTCACTCAAGCCAGGACGCATCATCTCAGACAAATACATCCAAACATCTATTCCTGTGTTGAATCACAGAGAGATTAACGTAAACCTTACGGTTTATTTCCAGGCATCCAGTTTCATATTGTTTGGGCTGACTCTGATTTAATATGTTAGCTTCACTTGTATAAACACGTTATAGTTCTAAACTAGTAGACACATCTGTGTTACATTTCCCTTTATAACATCTGCAACATGTGTTTTTTTTAATTAAATATTTGTCAAGTAGCAACTTGTATAGCACCTAAAATTCCATGTCAGCAGTAAAAGCTTTGTTTCTGTTTGAAGTGTTTGAGATATGATTTTCCTACATGATTCCATTCAGGAGCAACATGAAATATGGATATATTGTGTGCATTGAAGGCTGGAGGTGTCCACAATTACACATAAGCAAAGCAAATTTAATTCTCATGGTTAGATGTTTCTCAGAACCAGTTTTATGTTGATTCCACATTAGAACAGCAGATGGCAGCAGTGCGCGCATCCTATTACAGAGGCACTTTACACAACAGAGACCCTTTGGTACACATCCAGGTTCTGAACTTCAGTTGAATGTAGAGGAAAAACACTGTAACAGTGTTTGTGATCAGCTTTCCAATCTGTCAATTCAAGCTAGACAATGATGTACTCCCAAACTGCCAAACATATTTTTATGGGATTTTTTTCTATTGCTCAGATTTTCTCTTTTTCCCTAAAATTACACATCTGTCGCTCAGTTAAAATGTTCAAAACACTATAAGAGCACAATACAATATTTCATTACGATAATTTCAATATTTTCAATAATTTCAAGACTTTTACACATTGATCGTTTGATTATTTTTAATATTAAAAACAGTTTTATATTATTTTCTATATTTTACATGACTCTTATTGTTATTATTGTTGAGTTCATCTCATTTCATTGTTGTTGTATTTACATACACATGACTACTACAACTGAACTGAACTCCAAACCTGTAAGAGTTCAATTGAAATCCCCTTTGGAGTCTCAGTGGCTCCACTGGACTGTAATGTCAATATTTAATGAGGTAACCAGCACCTCATTTCACAGCTCAGAGATAGACAGAGCCAACTCGTTACCATTTACCGCAAACACACAGGAGCCCACTTTCCTGTGAGTTCTGTAACTGGTACTTTAGTGTAGTGTGTGTTATTTTTCAGTATGATGAATGAAGCAGAGAAAGGGACAGAGACACTGAACAAGTCTTAAAAACTTACAATATCATTTTCTCTTGGCAGAATGGATGCTTAGGTTTAATCTCAAGTTTTTGCACGTCCTTGTACCGTATCTTGGGGCCTTTCCTTGTGCATCTGCACTTGTATGCTGTAAGAAAGAAGATGCAAACCGTTATGAGATACATCATAGTGTGCAACTAGGAGGAATGATCTGGAAACTTCTCATTTCAACAGTTTTTTTGGAAGAACAGAGCTGTTGAATGTCAAAGTTTCACAAGTGAAAGGACAGCAAAAAATACACAATGAAGACAAGTCAGTCAGACCACTTAAAACCACCAGCCACACAGCCCAATTGAACACCTTCCCGCACCTTCCAGAAGAGTTGAGAGGCTGTTTGTGTTGCCTGCACTGAAAGGAGATGAAGTGTGACCTTATCAGCCTTCTCAATCTGTTCCATTCAGCATCAGGACTCTCCAGCCTCTTGGGACAGGGGCCAAAACCAACTCATCCCAATCAGAGTGTCACCAGACTCTATTATTGGGCAACTTTTGCACGACAAACAGAATCTTCCCCAAGAAACAAGAAATCTCACTAACAGGAGCACTAAATCCCTGTAAGTCAGATTTCTTGTGTCTTCGGGAAGATTCAGTTTGTCAAAAATTACTCAAATACTCAAGTCAGTACTCAATGAAGATTCCAGTCTTAACCGAACAGGGCAAAGAAAGAGCCCCTTTCTCTTCTAAAACAAAGGGCTGCGTCCAGAACTGCATACTACCACACTTAATGGTGCGTTAAAAAAGAACACAAGCATTAGAAATCCATTTATTAATGAAGTATGGGAAGTGTAGAGGTGTGATTTGGGACGCAACTGCAGTGCCAAAAGTAAACAAACTCATAGTCTTGGCAAAGTCGTCACTCCAACCTGTTTTATATGAAAGACACAAAAGACAAGAAACGCAAAACAAGAGAAAAACTAAAACAAAAATAAACAGTCTACCTTCTGTGTTGAGCGAGTAAATCGCAATGACCAGCAAAAGTAGCGCGGCTGTGCAGCGATTCATCCCAGTAAAGGCTGCTGGAGGTTGATGGAGCTTCTCAGAACTGGCTGCCTGGTTTTCCCTCAGAGTTTAAAACGAGAAAATGTCGATATCCTAATCTCTCCAGACTTTCTCTTCTGCTGAAGGCTGTTTGGTCTCCCAGGGGCTGCGAGGTGAGCAGGCAGGTTGCAGACCGTCGTTAAGTCAGTGAGGCTGCCTGGCGCACGGAGCTGAGTCCGTTTGAGTGTGTGCGAGTGTGTGTGCGTGTGTGAGTGGAGTGTGAGGGGACGCTGCTGAGCGGCTGGCTTTTAAAAAAGCCCCCTCTCGCCTCATTAATATGCACAGCTAGGCGAGCAGTTCAGCAGCTATATTTCTCACAGTGGAAGAAAAGCGGCGAAATTGAATTTTAAAAAGTGCACCGATAGAGCCCGCTCGTCGTTAGGGGAGATAATTAGATTGGATTTTACGCCTTTTGTTGCCTCTCGCGTTTATTTCACTCGCTTCTCTCACACAGCAGTATGATACCCGGCTTGACTGACGGACAGAGTGAAGATAAACACTCCTGACTCCGTACAACTGTCTTTGTTTATGTATAATATAATTATACACCCGATACTCTGCTGTTACTCATTATTGTGTTAGAGCAAGGACGAACGAGACCAATTTTAACATTTTGTACACCGATACCTTTAAAAGTTTTAAAAACATTTCAAATGTGTGATTTGTGCTTGGATAATTTGTGGTTTTCCACGTGCATCTCTCTCTCTCTCTCTCTCTCTCTCTCTCTCTCTCTCTCTCTTTCTTTCTCTCTCTCGATTTCGCTCTCTCTCCCTTTCTTTCTCTCTCTCACATACACAGACACACATACACAAAAACATAAAATACAAAACCCCATGTTTCATATGTCCCTAGAACATAATATGACAAACTTGTGATGGAATTTGATTTGATAAA
>JBBKCR010000031.1:7174836-7189735 GCA_037577295.1 Ladigesia roloffi | reverse complement strand
CATCCACTTCCATTAAATGACTACCAGACTGCTACGGCTAAAGCTAATAATCTGCGTTTGTGTTCTGCTAAGAAAAATATGTCATCTTCAACTTGGATGCCCTGGGGGTAAGCAAATAAACAACAAATTATCATTTTTGGGTGAAATATCGCTTTAAGGCAAGTCAAGTTTATCTATATAGCCCATTATTATACACAAACCTCTCTTTTACAGGAATGGAATAAAACATTATTTAATGAATAAAAATAGTCTAAAAAGAAAGTAAAAAGAAAATACTGCACTGAAAGTCAGTGAAGAGAATAGCAGTGTGATGGAAGTGCAGATCCTTGAAAGAAGATGCATGCACCTGTGAAATTCATCTATTATCTGTAATATTCATCTCGGTGTGTTTTCCTAGCTGGAAGGAAGCAAACATCTGGCATGGAACTGTTATGTTTCCATCCCTTGTGTTTTTATCCATGTTTTGCCATGTAAACGATAGCTCTGAGAAAAACAGCCCCTCACTCGTCCTGCCTTGGTGATGAGAGGCACCAGACTGAGTCACCGCTCCTTTGCCTGGGTCAGCAGCCAAACCTTCGGCCCAGCTGTCCTGCCACAGCCCATCAGACACCTGTCTGCAGCCAGGCCCTGGCTTGGGGGGAAATCAAAGGCATGGCAGTCCAACGAGAAGCCCCCATGCCATTCACCATCTGACCCTCATGATGGGTGCCCATTTGGGCAGGGGGATTATGGAGACGTGATTTTAAAAGACACCGACGCTGCTCCAGGAAAACCCAATCAACTAGAACTGCCAGTTGTTGTCAGTTTTACATGTTGGTTCAAAGCACAAAGGCAGTTTACTCCAGCTTTCTCAGCGGTGAAGTCATCGCTGAGCTTTTGGAAGTGGAGCGAGGTTCCATATTCAGAACATTCAGAACATGGCATATGTTGTTCCCGGGGGCTGTGACCCTGCCGAACTCTACGCTACAGCGCTAAATGGTATTGTTCTCATCACTGCACCTGTTTCAGTACTTTATATTTGCCCGGCTCGTTCTTCTACGGGCTGAGCCTTTCATGTTATACAGATAATTGTGATTATACATACATTTAAGCTTATATATACACACCCCCTCACTTCACCACTATTTGCAGCATATTTTATGTATTATATATGTGAAATAAATTGATTATATGTCGGTGATGAATTCAATCTGATCTGTTGTAGCCAGTTTTTAAATTCAGCTGAAAACAAAAATGTTCTTCTATGCCTTTTTAAAAAAATATCTGTATTTCGTTCACACTTTTAATATTCCTTTATTTATATTCTGTTCATTTTTAAAATGACTTTTTCCTTTCATTTTTTTTTACTTTCTGCCATTGTAATGATAAATATATTTCTGCTATTCCTATTAAGCACATGGACTATACAAATAAACCTGACTTGAATGGACTAATATGCTTTTACAAATTAACATTGGATATATTGGATATATAACTTGAAAATGTGGAATTCTCAAAAAAATGTAAATTTTTACTAAAGCTTCACTTGTGAAGATTATTTGGACTCTCGTGTCTCATTGGCAAAAACGGCCCTAAAAACTGAAAAGAGTCCCCCTAAAAATATACTTTAAGGAACTAAAAGTTCTTCTATGGCGTCTCGCTAATACCGCGGTCCATAAACAGTACATAGTGTACTTATGGAGCCACAAAAAAACAAAGAAGGAGTATTTGGTATCAGGGAATGACGGTAGGCATTAACAAACCAGATGAACGATTTCTGTCCACTTTTGCCCTCAGAGCGGCTCGCTGATCACTGCCTCCCTTCTCTCTGTTTGAAGGGCCTTTATCTGACCTCTTGTCCATGCTGGCAAATGACTGAGGAAATGCCGACTCCCACTCCGTCCCACGAGATGCAAATCATTTCAACTCAGCTGGTGTCTATGAGTAAGAATTAGACTACCCGCTAGTCTCGAGCAATCAAAGTGAGACAGTTTTAATGAGGCTCTGTCTGGACAGTACTTAAGTGAGTTTTGGCAAACACGTTCAGTGAGCTGCTCCTCTGAGATATCGTCAAAATCGGCCGTGAGCCACGCCAGTGTTGATATTGGCAGGAGAGTAAAGCCATTCATGTGGCCCCCTAATTGGGCTGAGCAGGGGGAGCCATAGATCACCCTGTCTGGTAATTAGGCCTCTCTGTGGAACAGTGGTGTTCTCATCAGCCGTGTTGAGATGCTGCTATAATGTCTAATATGACCTACTTGTTGGTGTCACACACTGATAAACGAGACTATGCAGCGGAACAGCCAAGGACATTCTGATCATCCACAGTAATCCTGCCAAGTTCTAAACAGTCCTTACCTAGCGCACTGTAGTGTTTTCCATCTTATAACTCACCTGATTCATCATGAGGCAAGTCATACACAAGTAAACAGCTGAGTGTAGAATCTGCAGCTCTTTTAATGTTGAATTGAGTGCCACACTGAATTGGCCCACTGGGTTTGCCTGGGTGCAGTTGGTACATGATCACAAGCAGAGGGTCCAAGCTGGTACTTATCCTTGTGGAAATAATTCTGTGCTTTACCCTAAAATAAGTAAATTAATTAATTAATATAAAGAATACAAAATAAAAGTAAGTGTGTCTTGTGCAAAAGTGCCATCACCCTGTGAAGTGATCAAAAGTTCATGTTTTTTTTTTTTTGTCATTTGATATCAGAGCTTATTTGGCGAATCAAAGTGAGGTATAAATAATATAAATCTGTTGTGTAATGCAATAGATTACCAAAACTCTCAGGATTTAGAAGCTAACAAGGAGACCTACAGGAAGAGTGGCTCACATTAGCAAAGTGTTGTGCTGGCCTAATGTTCATCATCTGCATCAGGGGGGCCCCTGAAGGGCCGCTGTCCAGCAAAGTTTGATGGTTCTCCCCCTTAAACACATTCACTAAACCTGACAATAAGCTGGAGAGATGAACCAGGTGTTTCTGAACAGGAAAATCACTAAAACCTGCTGGACAGGAGTTGCACACCACTGATCAACATGAAATATTTCTCATAAGGTATACAGCAAAGTTTGCAACACAACACTTGCCAGCCCTTCAGCAACTCTTAATTGTAGACCAATTAACATTTGAGTTGTGTGGCTGGCAGTGTGTTCTGGGCACAGAGGGAATAAAGGATCCTGCTATATACTGAAAAATCTAAATATTGCCAAAGAAGTGAAGAAACCAAAGAAAAAGAAAAGAGACTGGAATATTACAACAAAACAGGGAAGCAAAAGATCCATTAAAATCAGCCGTCGTGGACAGGTCTCCCGGGAGAGGTTCTACAAGCAAAAATTAAAACTGTTAAATCCAAGAATATTAAGACTGATGGCTGGCCACAAGAAATATTTGGAGGATTTTAGCCAAGTGTGTGTACTATGTACCTTCTTAAGTACATAACGTGTGCCTAAAGAGTGCATATACCAGGTTTATGGTTAAATTTGTACAATGTATCGGCAGAAATATGTCATATAATTGTTTGTTCCATGCATAGATGGCTTAAATTCCTTTTCACATATAAAATCATCAAAAAGTTGTTGGTTTACCAGAAGTGCCCTAACAGCCATATATCACTCTCAGTCTTATTGCACAGCTTAGTCATCCCCATCAGATGTCTGCATTCCCAACGGACATGTCTGTGCAAAGCAGGGGATCTGAGTTAATTGCACTTAATGGTTTTAGTTATGGGGAGGCAATAGCCCATGGGTTTTTTTTCTGTTGACTTATTTGTGTTTGCAAGCACATGCCAGGTAGGAATGTTGCACCTGAACAAATCGGAGGTGACATGCCCTGAAAGGGCAATTCTTCATGTCATGGAAACTCATTAAGACACCAGATTCTACTCCCTTTTGCTCCTTCAGGTTATTGTAATTTTGTGTTTGCACTCGCTGAGTGCAGACTGGCTTTCGTCAAGGGCTCATTCGCTTGCAAGGCTTTTATGATGAGCGTCAATTTATTTCTGTCTTCAAAACAGTTTATTTCAAAGATCACCATTTATATTTTGCTCCTAAGCAAACTGTTCCTCCAGCTCAATTGACTCATAAACAGAAGGAGCATTAGCACATACCAGAAAGCCACAGAGCTAATCTGCTCTGCGCTGCACTTGCTCAGTGCACTGGCCAACTTTCTGTACGTCCTGTTCACTGCTTTATTTCTCACATCACCGAGAGTTTTCTTGTTGCTGAGTGGGTTAATGAGCGACGAAGACCCCTACCACTGATAATGTTATATAACGGCCACTTTAGCCACCGTGGAACTAATCATCACATCCCAGCTCATGTACCTAAAAAGATATTTCCGTGTTTTTCAGGGCAGGTTTGTTGTTGTTGGTGTTACATAAGTTAGCTCAACCCGGAGTTAGAATAGGAGAGGAAAACGATACCAAAAAGTACCTTTGATGACAGGCCTGCATTATCACTGAAAACAACCAGGTTTCATTAATCATGTAACAGAGGAGTGTATGTGTGTTTGTCTGTGTATGTGTGTGTGTGTGTGTGTGTGGGAGCCACAATGGAAGCTTTCATGCGAAACCTGGAGTGGGTAATTTCTCCCATGACAATTCTCTCCCCCTAATTCCTCCTCTTGTGATATTATATCCCTGCCATTCTATCAACAGTCGTCCAGAGAGCCATAATAACTCTCAGGAGGAGGCTGGGGTGCTTTGAGACTGCAGATAATGCTCTTCTACAGCTGTAGAGGAATGTTAGGTTCATACTATTCCACACAGCACTATTGTAAGATCAGTGCCCTGTGTTTTTTGAAGAGGAGCTGTGAACTGAAGGTAAACGCTGTGTGCTTTGCGTAAGGACACATGAATAAACGCAGGAATAGACATTTTCGCCAGAAGACAGCGGTAGGATCGTCGAGCCAAAAGAGGTTTATTTGAGGGAAGTGGGCATGATGTAATCCATTGGTCTGATGTGATGAGGTTACCTGTGTTTGAAACCCTTGGAACAAACTTTGCTCTCGTCGATAGCAGCGGAGCGCTGTGTTCGTGCGCGTGGCCAGAGGGCCTGAAGAGAGCCCCATGCAGGCCTGTGCTCTATGGGAGAAGGGCCCACAATAATCCAGCCTGCATGTGCCATGAGCTTAGTGAGACTCGTGGGAAAAGAAAGCCCTGAAGGTTTTAAATGTCAGAGAGGCAGCCCAGAACATCATCACACTACAGTGTAAATAAACAGCAGTTAAATAACCTGATTAATCCCATCAGGTCCAGCCTGATGTACACAGTCTCTCTCTCTCTCTCTCTCTCTCTCTCGCTCTCTCTCTCTTGCTCTCTCTCTCTCTCTCTCTCGCTCTTTCTCTCTCGCTCTATTTCACTCTCTCTCTATCTCTATCTCTCTTTCTCACTCTCTTTCTCTCACACACACAACTCTGTCGCTGGGAGACCATCTCAAAAGACTCGTTTTATTTGGTGAGAGCTTCATCTCTGAAGGAATTTGAGTAACACTTTATATCAACCCTGCTGCATAACATTGGAAACAAATTTTCTTTAATTTTCTTAATAAGACCACTATTTAGTGCATAATTATTAATATACTTTCAATGCATACATTCACTTATGAACATAATTATACATATGAACAAAAACTACATTAAGCATTCATAAGAATCAGCAAATGTTTAAAAAATGAAGCTGGCATCAAAAGTATTCTCAAGGCGCAACATTCAAACTTTACCTCAGAATCATTGTTAGCAATCAACTCAGTTTCAATATTTAATTATTATAATATATCATTAGTATGGAATTATTATGTCCAGCCTTGTGGTTTAGGTTTGGTCCATTCCTGTGGATTACAAGAAGATAACCACATTTTTTTGGTCCCAATTCTATTGGAAAGACCTTCAAGAACTTTTTCAGAGACCCGTCAGTTATTTCGGTTGTTTTATGGAGGTCACCCACCTTCTTGCACTTTACTGACAAATGTCATTACTCTAATATCACCTGGTTCAAGTCTTCATGCTTCTGTGTTGCATGCATGTTTCTTTTGATGGCTTGGCACTGGTAATCTTTGTTGAAAAGAAGCCTCAGGTCATGATGGTCCCACCTCTGCACCTCATCATGGGTACGGTGTTCGCAGAATTTTAGGCACAACCCTTCTTTCTCCAAACATGCAAACTAAATTAATGCCAAAAATGTTTAATTAGTGCAAAACCCATTGTTCAGGTTGTAATTTGTCTAAATGTTCGAATGCAAAATGGTACAGCAGTTCCATAAACTTTCCATATGCACATTATTACTATTATATTTTACAGGCATGTTCAAGATGTTTGTTGGGTTCTTGCTCGATTCACATTCGCCATGATTGCTAGTTCTTCCCAGAACACTTTGAGCAACTTTCATATGCAGAACTTGTATTGATGTACTTTAATTTGAACATTTACACAAATGCATAGTCAATATAATCTTTTATATTCATATCTGAGCACAAAGTTCAAAGTCAGAAGGCATGTATTCATTCAGATGCATTGGAAGTATGTTAAACAACAAAAGCTAAAATAGCCATAAACTTGGATGATGTCATATTCTGTCATGTAACTGTCATGGCAGATGGTAATGATTACCACATCGTTAAATTGTTGGACACAATTGGTCAGGACAGCACATGACAAAATATATTGTCTGCCATGATATGTTTGGGGCATGGCAGTCAATATTGCAGCTGGGTTCAAGCATAGAGTTACTGCAAACTCTCATACAGACAAAGTATTCCTTGTGCCATATGGTCAACAGAAACCAGCTGTGGCAATAAGCAGTGGAGATTTGCCTGGAATACTTTATTTCAGAGGCTTAATTTGTTAAACAGCTCTTACTGAATTTCATATTTAATTATTTGCATTGCACGTGCAGGCTAATTTAGCTCTTATAGTTTCCAAAAGTGAGTTAAGTGCAGTGAGTGAAATGCAATACTGATCACTACTGAAATGAAAGAACTGAAACCTATGAATAGGATATAGGTCAACAAGACAGTTTCTTTTCCAGCCAGCACGAGACAACACAAGTGTAACGTGACTAAAGTCTTAAATAGTTAACGTGACATGTAAAAGGATATCCCTGAGGAGGTCTGGGGTGGCATGGGGATTGCCTGAGTAAGGTATACAACCCAAAGGAAATGTGCTGCCATCCAAATAAATTGCTCTTGGATGTGCATTCAGCTGGTTGTTCATTGGCTATTCATGAGAGTGGTGAATTTTTAAAGTCCTTCTCCTCGTCCCACCTCCCTCGCCCAGAGCTATTTCTGACAACACAGCGGTCTGAAAGACACCCCTTTTAATGGCCTATCGTCACTTGACTCTGCTATACCATTACGAGTTTGATGTGATGCCACGCATCTCTAAAGTTCTGTCCACGTGCCTCTCCTGCTGGTTCCCGGAAAACACTCACCTGCCAAGAGCTGAATGTATGTCTCTGGTCCCAGTACAACTGATCTAGTTTGCAGGTAAGAACTTGAATGTTGCAAAAAACAGAAAAAAACAGATTCTACAGCAGCAATGCACCTTTTTTCCCCCTCACAGGCTGACCTTGGCCAAGACGTGGCAGTGCTCATGGGCAGCCAGAGCAGGATCTTAGCAACTGCCATTGACCTGCTGCGGAAACTATTTGTGAATGAGACACAAGTCCAAAGACAAGTTTGCGCCCAGGGTGGAGGGCCATTTCTTCGTGGGCCATAATGGCGGCTTTGTGCGCTCATTATCTCCAGGCATGGCGAAGCCTACTTGGAATGGGTGGCACGGGGGAGAAAGCAGATGCCAATTGGTGTAATTGCACCAACAGCAGCATGCCGCTCTCATAGACTCAGCCACCTATTGCATAAGGTGTGTGTGATTTTTGTCTTCTGTTGTTTTTGCAGGCCCTTCATCATGCTCATGGCTAATGAATCATCTCAAATGAATGAAATGCCAACATGTGACTTACTTCTTCTCTTGATTTCTCGCCAGTGTGAAAAGGTCATGTGGACATTTAAAAAAAAAGACATGACACACTTTTAACCTCTCTGATTATGTTTCAGCCACGAGGCATCAGCCCAGTCATCCATAGATTCCCTTCTGTGTCATCACAGTGACAATATGAAAGAAAAATGAAAGGAAACATAGCTACAATACAAAGGGCCCTTTTATTGTTACTGAGAGGGAGGATCTGACGTCTCAGAAGTCACAAAATATCCCCCTTATTACGTACAGAGCTGTATGACGCATTTAAATAGCCGATAAAGAATGAGACATTTGAATATAGATTGCCTCAGTATACGTAAGTCAGACTGCTTGTCTGGAAGAGTAAATGTAAAGTGTAAAGCAACAATATGCGAAATAAAATAGTACAATTAAGCAAAAGTGCTCATTATGGCTAAAACCAACAATAGAAGGTGTCCTGATGACAATTTTACATTTAAATTTATGGCAGATATTTTATTCCTACATTTGACAAGGATTATGTATAACAGTATATCATACACTGCTAGAAACCACATAAGCAAATGTGGCGAGAATATTTAGGGACATAGTCATCTAGGCATATAAGCTTACACTGTACTAATTCGTGTATAGGCTTCCATTGCTTGTTACATTCTAAACGTGTCTTGGCTGGTCTGCTACACTTGTTATACATAGAAGTCTGTGTGATCTTTTCATTTTTAAAGTCAAAAGAAGAAAATCATCTTAACTGAGTCCGTGTACTGTGTCATAGGGGTTTAGTCAGTAATTACCTTTACTAGCCCTAATCTTCTTATTGAATGACTCAGGATGAATTTTCCTGAGGTTATGTGAAATATGTAGATTTTGTGTGACTTTGGATCAAGGAAGCCAAAAAAAAAAGAAGAGAATGGGGAAAAAAAGCTCCAGTGTGATTAGATAACTGAGGTGGAGATCTGAAGCTCCTTAAGCCTGTGAAAAGACACAATGCAAAGACAATGGAGATTTATTCCGGTTTGAAGTGCTGCATAATCCGCATTACCGCTTTGAGAACAATACGGGGCTGATATGCTGTATGCCGTGAGTCACTGCTAGAGACTTTGTCTCTTTGAAAGAATGCGTCACGGCTTGCCTAAAGCTCCACAACAGAGGCACTTCAAAGGCAAACTGAATGAATGTTGTCCGGGCTCAATGGAGGAATTCAGGCCTCACATGGTACCAACCCACATGCTTGGCATCATGAAAAAACATGGTTTTTGACGTGCCAGGTCATGGGTAATTGGGTAAAAAGCTGCGACATCATTTGGCTTAGTTCGATCCCTACATGCGCTTCATTTAAAGTGAAGATTGAGGATTGGATTCAGGTTGTGGATTTTTTCTTCAAAGTTAAAGGTGTGGTCTATAGAAAGGAATTCTCTTGACATGCGATGGCCACACCTGGTGCAGTGGGTTTTGCAGAGGGGGGCTCAGCTCTTTCATAGACGGATATTGCTGCATCCTCCAACAAAAAGGCCTACATTAATCCTCTTCAGCAGTATCTCCTTACAGTAGTCATGAGGGATATTGTTCCATGTACCTCTGGCAAAGAGTGAGAAATTTTCCATAGGCCAACACAAAGTCACAGGTGGAGGAGACAAAGGTGCAGTCAGTTCACCATGACCTCAGCGTGAGAAGGGATATGTTCTCCGTTCCCCCAGACAAGAGAAATACGTAGCAGTAGCAACATTGTTTGCTTAAAAACTCTTGTTCCAAAACATCAAAAGGACTCCGAGCCCAGCAAGAAATCATCTGAACTGTTGTATAAACACTCTTCATCAGTTTTAGATAAACAGATTTCAAACAAAGTAAGTGTAAAGGACGGCCGGAGCTCTGACCTTCTAGACACAAACACCCTTAACTGACTACAGCATTAAAGAAGATGATACAATGTGGGCCAAACAGCAGGAGTCTCATGCAGTGGAGACACAGTTCCATCTCACTGTGGAGAGGTGAGGGTGGAGGCAAAGCGTTCATACTCTCCTGAACACAGCAGGTAAGGCTCTCTCAAAGCCACCATCCGCAGTAGGAAGCTAATTACTCCTTCCACGCATGGCATGGATGTGTAAGTGCCCTGGCTTCTGCTCTGAAGATACGGTGGGAAAGTGGAACAGCAGCAACAGAGCAGCTCCTCATACTAGCATGGGAGCATGGTTCACGTGTGCACACTCACGCTTTCCCAGCTCTCTGCTCTGTCAGTAAAAAGAAAGTGCTGGCGGGTCAGTGTTAATCCCTCTATAGTACAAAGAGTGTAACACATCCACTTTGTTTACCTTAAATGAAGGATAGTACAAACACTGTATTCACATTCCCAATTAAAAGGGACTTTTTTTTTACATTATCTTCAAAAAAACAAAGTATAATGGAACATGGCTCCTCCCACCTTGCTCATTAACATTTCAAGGTCTGGCTTGATAAAAAAGTCAGGCATGCTCAATATTTTTCTTATCACTAATATCAATGAAAGAAATCCGGCCTGACATTGTTTGATGTCCAAAGTTTGTTTGTTACATCAGAAACCACACAAGTATGTTTATTAGAATAATGAACACAGTGAGTAAAAAAAAAAAAACTTTGGACTCAACATAGTTTTCTGATTCATGGTATTTATTGTAAAAGGAGGGAATCAGTTGTTTTGTCTACACAATGTTTGCAAGATAAAGAAGAAAAAATAATTGAAAAGCACAATGTTTGTATATATGTAATGTTTAAATATACACCAGAATCAATTACCAGTTTAAGGAGCTAATCAGAAATAGGAGTTTCGTTTTCAGGGTGTGTGTTTATAGTCAAAATCCTTTCAAATTACCCCCACTACAAGTTCATTCAGCCAATATACTAACAATATATGTTCTTAATCCAAAATCAAGTTAACTAGAAATATGTTGCAATAATGTGAAAGTGTTAAAAGACGGTTAGGTTGAAAACACACGCTTTCAGGCAATGCAATTTGGATCCATCGATATGGCTTGATATCCGGCTAGGAGATTATGTAGCAAGAGACGATGTTACACAATCTATCCTGGGAGGTGAGTTGCTGAGTCAGAAGATGCAACGTGTGGGCCAGCAGTGAAATGAAAGAGTGTTTGAAAGTAGGCACATAAGTTCATTTTAAGTAAAGGCTGAATTAAGTTTAGCATGTTCTAAAAGGAGGTTGGACTTCTTTAAAGCCATCTTAACTCCATCTGGAACCCTGAAAAGCAGACAACCTGTTTCCTCTTCCTCCTCCAGTGTGAAGAGTCCCTGACTTCCCTGTTCTCTGGAATTTACATGGGAAACCATAAATATTACAACATGTTTTTTATTCTGTCAGTGTGTCCTGGTGCTTTTAAGAAGACCAGAAGAACCATTCCATCTATGGAACCACCCAACATCTACAAATGTGAATCTGGGAGAAACCAGAAATTGTGGAGGCCACGTCGAGGCCTAATTTAACTAACAGGGATCCAAAATAGAAAAAGACTTTGCTTAGGATTAAGGCAGGTGCTCAGGGCTGCAGAATAAATTGAGCATAATTGGGTAATTGCTAATTGCGAGTCTAAAGTTTATGGAACTCCCTGTGCTTTGAAAAGCACATCAGTAGGTTGAAGGGCGTAAAGGTCAGCATTTCTGGGTCTTCTTCTGAACTGAGATCAGTTCCAGCTCATTAGAGGCAGAGCAGAGCTTCTCTTAGATAATACTGACATTTAGCATGATGCACCACATGCTGACCACAACTGGCACATTCCTACCAAGACTGCTCCACAGGTAAGGCTGTTCGCAGTATTCCCATGACTTAACCGTAGCTGCTACAAAGTAACCACAAAACCCAGCTTCGGTAGGAGAACAGGGATGGTTTGGCCTGAAGCATCCATGCTGTTAGCAGAGCTGTGGGAAAACAAACCTCAAAGCTGTCTTAAATCAGAAAATAAGATGTCTCCTTCCGCAACCCAAGCAACAATTAATCACAGACCAGAGGTGGAGCCAGACATAGTGAGCATCTGTGACTTTGTCCAGAGGGGGGTCTGGAGGTCCTGCCCCATAAAATTTAGGATTTCTTAGTTGCAATTTCCTGCATTCTAGTCCACTTTAGGGTAGACATGGCGATTCCTAAATCCATTATGATATCTTTTTAAACGTGTTATCTAAAACATTAATAAAGTTTGAATAAAGTAAAGAATATGTCCAACATATTTTTTATATTTTCTTGTATTTTCAAGATCGCGTTTTAACGTAAGGTAGCCTAACATTTTTATTAGGTAATATAACACTGGCAAATAAGCTAAAATGAAAGATAATTACATATGGCAAACAGATTTCTGACATTTAAACAACACTGGTTATATGTTTTGTATGAGCGGAGGAATTATCATAGCAACTGTTTGCAGTCTAACCTAGAGGTCCCGCTCCCGCCCGCTCCCGCAAGGTTTTATTCCGCACCCACTCTTTGTACACCCGCTGCCCGCTTAGAATACATTTCTTCCCGACCCAACCTTTCCGCTAAATTTGTATCTGTTCCCATACATCAGACTTGTTTGATGTGGGTTTCTTAACAGTAAACTGACCATTTTTTGACCTTCAAGGACAGCGCATCCACGCTCTGCCATCCTCAGTACAGACCGCTCTGATGACCATCATGCAAATCCTGCATGTACAGACCTTGCCAATAAAATGTGCGACGAGTGCAGGCCATACAAGTGCTCGATAAGATTGAGTAAAGCGCAGATATGCTGTTCAGAAAGGACGTCGCACGCTTCCGTCCAAATTACACCAGAGTTACCGGCCGCTACCACAGTTTGTTTGTAAATTTATTCCCGCGTTGCAAAAAATCTGGTCGGGTCCCACAGGTCCAGTGGGAGAGCCGCGGGGATGCAGACCTTTAGTATGGACTTCTGTTCTGATATTTTTACTACTGTGTAAGCCATGTTCACAATGTAAAACAAACTGTTCCCATCATTCAGCTGAACTCATTACTGGCAAAACCAAACCTTTCTGTAGAATCGAATTGATATTCACTTCCACAAGACTAATGAAATTGCAAACAATTTTAGTCATCCGTATATTCGTCCAACTATTTTCTGAACTGCCTATCCCTAACCAGGGACATGGGGGATGTTGGAACCAGTCCCAGCAGTCCTGGAGTGAAAGGTTGAGAAATTCCCCAGACAGGTTAGCTGGGGGGCAATTAGAATAACTGTCGTTCATGTTTAATTGTATTAAGCACCTCACTGAGAGATGAAAGTAGCATGAAATTAATGATTATCACAGTCACTTGTTGAACCTAAAGCCTTTGCATATGAAGGAGATGTCTTGCCGACCCTTAGCACTGAATTCCTTGAAATGCAAAGTTGGGTAGATCTGGTTGAGTAAACCCAAACCAACTTCCCATTACTGTACATTAAAGTACACATTCAAATGTCCAAGTGTGTGCAGATACATGTAGATACCAACTGAAAATGGTAGGTGCTGCTCTCCCTATTCTTCTGACAGAGCCTTAGTGGAACATTGTGGTGAGAATTTGTTTGCTTTTGGCTGTTAATGAGGTCAGGTGCTAATGCTGGATAGCTAGCTCTGGATCAGTGGAGCAGCATCACTGTAGAGAAGGCAGTTTCTCTGTACAGCCCAGTGCTGGGAGGCTCTTACTGATACTTGACTGTGAGCAGGGCTTGTAGTGTTTTATTGGCAATGCTTTTTATGGACGAACACATGTGTCTGCAACTTCTCTTTAACAAGACACGTGAGTGGGTAGTGAAATTCAGCGCCCAACATCTGATTTCTGACCTGTAGTTGCAACTGATACCACATAAGAACTCGACATGTAACTGATACAGTGGGAGAAGGAGTGGACAATATGCAGAGTGTGTTTGAGGAGGACACGATGTGTAGCATGTTAAAGCTCAGTCTCGGGACAGGAGATATGTAGGGCAAGCAGCAAGCCAAGGCAGGAGATCAGAGAGTTACGCAATCACTCTGTGTTATAATAAAATCGTGGAAAAGATCCAACCCAGCTGTTACACACATACACGCACAGCAGCTCCTTCTCTGTATGTACACAACCTCTGGCCTTACACACAGCATGCCACACGACGGGACTCTTCACATTCACACACACAGACACACACACACTCTCATAGATAGCAGTTACACAATATACAGCTAAAAAAAGGAATAATTTATTCTCAGTTCAGCCCAGATTAGATAATTGATGAATCATAAAGCTGCATGGTGAAATGTCTGAGAGACTGTGGAGACTCTTTTGAGTGGGACGTGGCATATCTCCACGGTCTGGGAGCAGAGGGGGTGGAAAACTCCTAATGCATTTACACTCCGGTAAATATCCCTGAAATACACGCCATCTGTTCTGAGAGAAAAAAAGGAGAAAAGAAGAGAAAAAGGCTTGGTTTTGTCCTTTGTGGTTTGAGTTTTCTTCAGTGGATACAAGCAGAAGTGGGCAAAATGCCGGTATGGCATTCTTTTCTGGGTATATTGTGAGGATTGTCAGTGCTGCCTGACCACGGGATATCTGCATAGATAATAAAAACAGGTTTTCGTAAAAAATGACAATAATGAACAAATACAGAATCACAATACTTTCATGTACACATCGCAGCAGGGCTAATTAACTTGTCTTTGTAATGAAACATTAAGTGAGTACAGATCCACAGTATGTTCAGGAAAACATTGTTATATATTATATTTTACTGTATCAAAATAATAAGAATCATATTTGATTTAGACCAGTTGTTGAAAGTGTGTATACAGTAACTGCAGAAACAACACAATAAATATTGGGCATTACGGCTGTTACTAAAATATATATCATTAATGTTCGACCCCTTATCAAGTTATGTTTTTAATGGCCTGTGAGTAAAAATATACCCATACACTATGAAACCCAATGTACTTAAAATATTCTTAATTCTACCTTAATTTATGCACCAAACACCTTAATTTGA
>JBBKCR010000031.1:7139859-7162091 GCA_037577295.1 Ladigesia roloffi | reverse complement strand
TTTCAAACCCCCCCCCCCCCCCCCCCCCCCTAGGATTCCCATTCGACACACAGGGCCAGACATCCACATCCACTTCAGCAGCTCAGCTTTGCCATGAACTTGAATGCAAAAGTATGTCACCACTGCTGTGCTTTTGCCTTGTGTCTTCGCTCGGTTCGCTCTATTTCATCTGGATGTGTTGTTCTACAGAGACCATGCTGGAGCACTTTGCACAATCACTCAAATCTTGCTGAGTTTCTGTGTGTTTCACAAAGCCAAAGGCAGTAAACACAGCTTGGAAGTAACCAAGAGAAAATAAATAGTTTTAAAAAGGGCACTTAATAGGTCATTAATTCTGCAACTAAAAAAACAAAGAAAAAAGGTACATCAACACGCATCATCTCTAAGGTGGCCTGTTAGTTAAAGACCCTCAAAACACACTCAGTCATGAAAGTCTGCCCTTTCGCAAAGTATTTCTGAGAAACGGAGTGAAGGCGTCCAAAATACTGATGAAGGGCCTTTTCGCAGGAGCCAAAAGCAAATGAAAAAAAGGAAGTTGATGAAGATGAGTGTTCTGTTGTTTTGAAGCATGTTGCTGTGCAGTGAATTTATTATTTGTAGTAAATAATACATTTGTGTAAATTGGTACAAATATTAAACATTTATTGTTATTATTATTATTTATTTATTTATTTATTTATTTATTTATTTATTTATTTGTCATAGTCATAGTAGTGGTGGTGATAGTAGCATCAGTCTGGCACCTCCCTCATTTTACATAAAACCTGTTAAAATAAATAATAAATACCAGTAAATATTTGATGACCAAAAACAGCTTATTTCTGTACCAGAAGCAACAGCACTACCAAGACAAGAGGTTATCGAGACCAAGACAAGACCAAGACTAAGACCAAGACATAGTTGAGGCGAGACAATGACAAGGCCAATACCAAAGACTGTTGAGACTGTGACAAGACCAAGGCCACGTAAAAGTGGTCCAATGCTAGTGTTTATATTTACAAGTTAAAATGTCCGTTTCAGCTGCTTTTTGAATTGGGCAAAAAATATCATGACCAATCAGAGGTTTTTACAGATATATAGTGTATAAATGTTTGAACATCCTGAGCTAAATTTTATATTTTGTTGATATAAACATACATACTCCCCTTCTCAATAAATGCCAATATTACTTTTTCAGCATTTTGACAGTTTCTGTTGTGGCAGCAGACTAAAATTTAAGATTTCTACACAGGCCGGATTTATTGATTCTTTTTTAAAACTTGTTGTATTAAGTTAAAATGAATAATGTATTAGGGTTAGGCTGTAGTGTCACACTCATTCTGAATAAAATAACCTGATGAATTAGAATGGATAAGAAAAAAACACGAAGAATTTGAAGAAAAAACCCAAGACATGTGTAGAAAATGACCCCTTACTAAAGACAATCTTTGTTTCTTTGTGATGAAATAAGCTGCAGCCGGCCTGGCAGAACCAGAGCCTTGGTCAAAGTTGAGAAAACAGCCCAAAAACTGAAAAGGACCAGATCTGGCCTCTCTGTGCGGGTGGCTGAGCTGGCAGTTGGGCGCCATCTGCCCGTTTTCTCTGACTGACTGCAGCCAGCTGTGCAGTGGGAATGGAGCTTCCACACAGCGGCAGGCTGTCGGTCAGCACCATGATTCACCAATTCTCCCGCTGATGTCTGAGAAAATGACATATTTCCAGTTGAGATTTGAAATTCAGTGTTTTGTTTCATTCCGGTGCTTCAACTTCCACTGTTAATATCCCGTATTTATTATATACTGTACACTCTACATATATCGCTAGTTGCTGTATACCAGTATTCTGCATTTTTACACACCTAACAACTCTGGAATACTGTTGCAATACTGCATTCAGTATTTAGTACTGAATGCTGTCCAGTTCTGTTTGTTGCTTTTTTTTCTCTCTCTCTCCTGTTCTTTTTATACTGTTTTTGGTTCTGTCTGCACTTATGTAGTCTTGGGCATTTCTGTTTTTGTTCTTGCATTGCTCCATGCACTATGAAACTGAATGTACTTAAAATGTGCAGAAATGTCCCTTAATGTACCCCTGAAAATATGCCAAACACTTTAATTTGAATTAAATGGCCCTTAATTTGTAAACCGTTCCCCTAATTTTACCTTAAAAGTGGATTTAAGGTGTGAGAGTGAAAGCCCTTACATAAGGCATTTTCTTCATGAGGCTTAGTTATTTAAGGGGCAAATTTTAAAATAAGGGGAAAATTCAGTAGTTTTACCCCTTAATCAGACTTAATCTGTGCACATTTTCACTTAATTTTCCTTACTTTCCTGGAAATTAAGGTAAAAATTAAGGTTATATTAAGGGGTAAAATTAAGGGGTTTGGTTTCGTAGTGATGGTCCTGGAGGAATGTCATTTCATTTAACTGCGTACTGTGTTTGGGGCTGAAATGAGAATAAAGGCTTGCCTTGACTTGACGGTATGGGCTGTTGACAGTTTTCAGGTTTCACAACAACATAGAGACAAGTGTGTTGTCTCAAATAAGTCTCATGACACCTTTTTGAGCTACTACACGACCTCTCCCAGTCATAAGAACACCACATTTATATCCATGCCTAGAACGCCTTGTTGCGTGGAATTATTGTGCATTTTTAATAAGCTGACGTGCCTTGGCAGTCCTTGCCCCATTTTTCCCCACCCTGCAGGCGAAGAGGTGCATCAAAGGGAATGGGTGGGTTGGGAGGCAAGCCTCTAAACAAGACAAGAGTGTTTGAAATGCAAGAGAGGGAGAGAGGGGAGAGAAATCCTTTCCTTTTAAACTCTGATTCTCAGTGGGACCGAACTCATGCAAAGATTAGCTCTCTTAATTAACAAGTAGATGCGCAACGGGCCAAACAACCAATACATCCGGGTATTATGGTGCCATTGTTCTGGGCACTCTCGTTACCTCATCTGAATGTCATTAACGCCTCATCTTCTTCCAGAGGATTACCAAGCAGGATAATAGAGTGAACACGTCATTAGTAAGTCAGGGCGACCTTCCCATTCACTCATTTACTTTGCTCTTGTGTTCAGCATGCGGTTCCTGTCATGGCCTGTTTGAAGTAATTTTTCAAGCCCTGTGTAGAGTTTCAGACTCCTGCAACAACTTAGGAAGGTGTTCCCGGAGGCTCTTAGCAGAGTGAATTTGACTTCAAATCAAAGAACTACAGCCACACAGTTGAAGCACTGCGCCATCTGGTGGAAAATAGCAAGAACTACAGCACGAAACAGATCACAGATCATTGTGCAACGTGTACTAAAAAACAGTGCAATCTGTAAATAAAACTAGGATAATGACAGTGCTTTTTTAGAAATATTTTAAACAAAAATAAAATCAATGTTCCTTTTAAATGTCTTTTATGAATTAGCTAAACAGTGCCCTCTAGTGGACGTATAATTTGTTACAGCTAAATAAAATACACAGTAAAAATCACTGTAATTTTACACTGCTGAGGATAAGGCTGGTAATCATAAGGTAACTGTTTGGTTGAGATTTTTTCTTTAAAGATCTACAAGCTGAAGTATTGCATGGTGGTGCATGTGACACTGAACACTCCTTCACATTACCAGTTAAAAGAAAAAAATGTGAATTTTTGCCACCGCACAAGTCAGTACAAGTGTGCCTTGCCCCATTCATAACTCGATGGAATGGACAAGCAACATCCGACTTGCAGGGTGGGGCACTCATCCCAGTCATATTACTTTTTTTGTATTACTCTCTTTGCTGCCAATAAATTAAATCTGCTGGTTATTGTTCAATTCCACCACAACAGCCTGTTATGCTAAAAAGATAAAAAAGTTACAGTTCAGTCAAATTTGAGAGTAACAGATTAAAATCACTTAATGTTCACAAATGAAACCCTTCATTCTGATTCTGAACTTGATTCACTGGCCTAATAAAAACATTAACCTGGACCGATATGTGGACCACAATTCATTTCTTCAGCCTCTTAACAACATACCTACACAATGAACTGTATCAATATATGCAACACACCTCAGATCCCCATTTTCTTGCTTAGATAAAGAGCGCATAATATCCCTTCACATTAATAACTGAATATGAAGGTTGCAGATAAAGAGACTCAGCTGATAAAATCATAGCTGTTCCAATAACTGGAACATTATTAATAATGGGGGGAAAAAAACTATGTTTCATTAAAAGTTTTAATTCAACATTCATAGTAAGTTATTCATCACTCTGTAGTTCATATTCAACCAGAAATGACCTTCTATTAGTTCCACCGTGTTTATCTTTACAGGTGTTAATATAATGCATCTTACATCAGCTCATCCATGATCATTTATCATTTGAGTTGTACACCGGGAGGTGGATTTGAATCCATAATTACACCTGATGGTTGCTCCGTGAGGGCTTTTGGGCAGAAGATGTGGAGCATTTTTGCTGTGGGACATTCCATTTGCTTTTTGAGGCGGATATTTATCGTGGGTGGGGGAGGGGGGGCAATGGGTATATGAGACAAAATACAGTAGTAATGGGCGTAACATACTGGTGTTTAATATATTAGTAAGGGATGGATATGCTGGAATACTGCGTCTGTATGGAGAGCTTTCCATCAGAGCTGTTGCTGTGACCTGTGCTGCTACAACAAGACCGGGCGGAGCAGATAACAGGGCTGAGCGCGGCCTGACCACACAGCTACAGTTCACATTCAGTCTTTATATACTTCCATGCAGTCGTGTGAGAAATATAAGGAAATAAGTTGAACTCTGATGAGGTGTGACCAGTGATCCAGAGCCATCCTTCTAGAAACTGATCTCTCTCTCTCTCTCTGATGGGAAAATGTAGACAAGAACAAAAAGAACTGAGGCACAAAAACAAACACAAAAACCAAAAAAACAGTTCAGGAGCTCTGGAGATAAGAAGTTCCAATCCCGCAGGCCCACAGTTCCATTAGCTCTGCAGGCGAGCCCTGTGGAGTCCATTATAAGGCATGCTGGCTGAGTTAGAGGCACTGGTCGAGAAAAAGAAGTTCCTGTTTCACCAGCAGAGCACACACAACATTATTGCGATCCTCTTCACGTTCAAGGCTCCTCTTACACTCTTCTGATTGACAGTATGGGCACGTTTTCAATTTCACTCGTTAAAGTGTCCTGGAAACTCCCCGCTCACGCAGACATGCAATACACAAACCACATTAATCCTCAGGTTAGGTTGTACATTTATATAGATTTACACATATATATAAAAATTCATATATTTTCAGGAATGTTAATCTGTTTTGCAAGTGTGTGTGGGGGGGGGGGGTATGTGTGTTATCCTTTTGTTCACTGATACAAAATACCTTTTTCATATCACACTTATAAGCAAAGTCATAAAAACAGTCTCTTCCTCTTTAGAAAAAAATCCCTTAATAAAAATAAGTTCTATTTGCTTTTTATTTATTTTACAATATATTTTCTTCTTTCCCTCTGGCTCCTCCCGGCGGGGGGTGGGGGGTGGGGGGTTTGTAGAAGGTGAAGGGGTGAGGGTTCATTATGAAGGGCATTTCGAGCAGGCGCACTCCAAGGTCGTCTCCAGCTCTTCGGAGGAGGAGGTTCCATCCGAGCACTTGAAGGTGACTTTCCGTCGGCGAGTCTTGGTGGGGGTACAGCAGAGGCCTGAGTGGCAGATGTGAGGGCACTCCACTCTGGGCACCTTACTGGTCGATGTACACGTCTTGTGGCCCATGTGGCGCTTCATCAACTCCCGGACCATCTCTCCCTGACAGGTCAGCTCTGGGTGGAGGAGAAGAGAATGGTCAAAAATGGGTCAAAATCTTATTCGACACAGTAAACTGGGTTGATAACTGGGATACACTTCAGGCTCTCAGTCTCTTGACAACATAACTACACACTGAACTGCATCAATAAGTGAATCACAGCTCATATCCACACACACAGAACCAGAAAACCGAAATCAGAAAAATGTGGACGAAGCATGGTCCATCACTAACATTCAGCAATGTGCAATGGGGACAAAGAAGACTAAACGGAAACTCGTATCTTCACTAGGATGGCAACATTCTCAGGAGGTTACTTTCAGTTAAATTTTGTTAAATTTAAGGGTACTTAAAATAAGGGATTTCTCACTAAACTGGATAACTTGTAGAGAAAGTCCAACAATTTTTGCATAATTGAGCATTCAAATCTGTGGGTTTTTATATGTAATGTTATTACTGGCTGAAGAGTAAATACTGTTTTGACTAACACACCATACTGCTTTAAATGGATTGAGGGAATAACATTTAGGCCAAAACAATTTTTTTCCCCAAAACTATAATAAAACAATTTCTAATGCCCCAGGTATTGGTAACAATAACGTTGAACCAGTTTAAACAGGTTCCAATCTGGTTCCAATCACCACTGCTGTGAACAACTCCGACTGACAGATCAAAACACTATGAATGAACATTTAATTAAGTATTTCATTTGGTGGAATTCCCTTTTGAGCCCAAACATGTGAACTGTTCATTAGGAAAATTCTTCTATATTTAAATTTATTTTATAATTGTGATACAGCATTAGACGTCACGTAATCAGTCATCATTAAGATCTATTTAGGAGCTAATGTGATGCAGTTTGTGTGATGCTGAGTGGTGGATACAAGCTTCTGTTTGCTGTGTAAGTCTTGTAACTAAGCAAACCAAATATATATTTACTTATCTAATACATTTGGAATAAAGTTTGTGGAAAATTTAGTGTGTATGAGCTATTTTGTGGGAAAGTTTTCTGGGACTTTCTCATCAAAAGTAGAAAGTTTCAGCTGAAATGTTACTTCAGCTTTTTTTCACAGGGTCAAATATGCTTCTGCACGAGGGGCCGGGTTTTTAACTTCCTGTGTCAGATGCTTCAAGGAATTCTGGTTTTCAAAACTTGTTTACTTTTACGGCATTTAGCAGACGCTCTTATCCAGGCCGCCATACATCAGTAACTGGTTTTGGCAGGAATGCTCTGTCCCACATGAATGTTGTTTAGTAGTGTAGGTTGTCTCACCTGTATCGCAGGCGGGACCTGTGTAGCCAGGCTGGCATTGGCATCCAGCCTCTCCCCTCTCATCCACCCTGCACTCTCCATGCACACACCGCTGCCCCCTGCAGGCCTCTCTCCTATCACAGTACTGGCCTGAGTAACCCTGCACACACTTACAGCTGTAGGACGAACCCTGGGCCACACAAAGGCCATGAACACATCTGAAGAGGGAGATAAAGAGAGAGAGAGAGAGGGAGAGAGAGAGAGAGAGGGAGAGAGAGGGAGAGAGGGAGAGAGAGGGAGAGAGAATGAGAAATGTTTGAATTCTTGCGTGGTTCAAAATGCTCTATTTTCCAATCATGTTAATTAATAATTGCCTTCTATGTTCCTGACTGGAATGTTTATGGTGGTCTGAGGGCCAAAAATGCAACATACAATTACATTTAGGTCAAATTTGTTGCATGCATCCTCGACAAAAATAATATTACCTGAATAATTTAACATATAGGAAAAAAACATTAAAAGTGGACTGTTCAATAGACACACTGTATATAAGATATTGTCAAGAAAGTGCAGTTTATTGATCTGCCACATATAAGTATGTTCACTGTAGATGAAGTTATGTTCACATAGAAAATCAACACGTCAATTTTTTAAAACAATTTTATAACATTATTTTGTTTTGTTTCTACATAAAAATATGATTTTTAAAAGCTACATATTATACAACAGTATGTTCTCATGGGATGACAGTATGGGGTTAAGGTTACATTTACCAGCAATCAAGGGACAAGAGGAATATGCACGTGTGTGTCTGTGTGTGTGTGTGTGTGTGTGTGTGTGTGTGTGTGTGTGTGTGTGTGTGTGCGTAAGTATTGTCTCAGTACCTGCTGCTCTGGCAGGGGTCGGTGGTGCTTTGCTGGTCACAGAGTAGGCCGCTGCTGCCGGATGGACAGTTGCAGGTAACTCCTGCCTCACCCCTCTGCACGCAGGTTCCTTCCGTACACACACTGCATGAGTGGCAGCCTGGCAGGACGCCCTCGACACTGGCCAGCAGACTGCCCAGCTCCTGCAGCTCATCGTTGATCTGCACATTGTGGATGCAGCCGTTGAAAGCCTGAGAATGGTGGTCAGGTCTGGAACGGGTTCCTGATGAAGCGAACATGGGAGACCAACAAATCACATAAATATGTGTAAATGTTTAATAATGCATGTCTTCAACATGGCTGCCACTAATGTTTTTAGCTATGCAACACACCTTTGACCACATTTATGCATAACAACGTCAGAAACCATTTGAAGTACTAAATTTACATTTACGGCATATAGTAGACGCCTTTATCCAAAGAGATTTTCTCTCCTAACTACAGGGGGCAGTCTCCCTGGAGCAACTTGGGGTTAAGGGTCTTGCTCAGGAACCCAGTGGTGCTGGAGGTGGGATTCGAACTAAGGAATAAGCATCCAGAGGCAAGTATCCTACCCACTGAGCTTCCTCTACCCCACAGATAATTCAGCAAAATAATGTGTTTTGAGGCAAATAATCCTGATGTTAACATACAGTTTGGTTTCAATTTTACAATAAGACCACCCTTATTAAGGGTTTATATTTTATTTAAATTTGGCATATTAGGTCAAAAAACCTTAAAATCATTATATAACATCAATATTTAAAACATATCAAAGCATTATTACAAATAAAAAGGGTAGATGAGATCTGCTTTATAAAGAATATAAATATCGAATGAAATGGAGAGGTTTAATGTTGAATGATAAAAAACAAAGTAAAATTGGTAATTCGTGATATGAGCTTTTACATTACAGGCCTCATTTATTAGTAACCATTAATAAATTATGATGAGTGTGATCCTCTATTGCTTTACAGTGAAAACAAAAGTAGCAAACTAGGAATACCAAACAGGTTCTGGCTGATGAACTATATTTCGGTTTAGAAAATGAGTTGAGACAATATCGCAGATGTTACAGGTGCACCTTCATGATTATAATTTCACTGTAATGTAGAAGGCGTGGGAGTGAGTGTGTGTGTGATTCTGACCTCCGACGTAGAGCTGGGTGTTAGACTCCACCGTGGGCGGCCGGGACAGTTTGCCCAGATTCTTTGGGGCTCCTTTATCCACCACCAGACTGAGCGTCTGATTCTGGAACACCAGTTCCACCGTGTGGGGCAATCCATCATTCACTGTCTCCACACTAACACACACACACACACACACAGAAGAAGAAAAAGGCTCGTTAACAATTCTGTGTTCAATCTGGTCATATCAGAATTTAGCATCACAGATCTAGCCTTGCTCCATCCGGACATGTGTTCCTTTCTTATCACCTGCTGCTTGGTCCTGTTCACTGAGACTGAGATATTATAATACACACTTTGGTATGTTTTATCTTAAGCTCTCACAGTCCCAGAACTTGATTTTCTGATATTTCTGTGAATCAAATGGTCAAACACAAAGTCTAAAAAGATTAAAACATTTTTTAGAAATTAATAATGTGTTATAAATGCGGCTCAAGTTGTAATATTGACTACACTATGCAAATATGATCTCTAAAACGTTTAGCTCTGGGTTGTCAAAGTTTGAATTACCTAAGCTTCTCATTTTTACAGTGTCAAAACTCAGTAAAGTGTGTCCAGCCTGGCTCCAGGTGCTACAAATAAACTCATTTGTGGCATGAAAAGGAGCGCTTCCTCGGACAACAAAATGACGTAAACCTTTACATTATGAAACATCTGCTTGTGCTTCGGTGAAGTAAAGCGGACGGCTCTGCCAGGTGTAGTTTTTGTGATCTCTGGTTTGGCATTGATGGGGGAGAACAGGGTGAGGGGAGCTTGTTTTGGCTGGGAACCTGTTCTTTCATGCAGTGAGTGGATCTGACACTTTCTCTCTCATACACAAACACGCACTGAGGCCAGTGGGGACAGAGCATGTTGAGGTGAGGGCCTTTGGTGTGTTTGGCTTGGTGTTTGGATAAACCCATGACAGCGATTCTGTTTTTCTCGCTTGTGTTAAACCACCACGGAGTGATGAGTACCCACGGAACACACACAGTCTGATAGTGAGCTCCAAGCAGGTCAGCTGGATGGCGAGGCCCACGTACTGCGCTTGCTCCCTGGAGCTCCAAAACACATTTATCTCCCCCGGCTTCCCACACGGCTACATCCAGAACAAGCAGTTCCCCTGGCTCTGCTTGCTGCTGGGTAATTGTGTTTTGTCTGAGCTGATACTGTAGTGTACGGGGTCATGACCCCACATGAACCCCATATGAACTGACATCAGAGACCGAGAAAGCAGATCACGTTTGGCTACGGAGACCCACGTACTCCACTGAGGAGTTATTCCTGGAGGGAACACAGGCGGCTACAGACAGCTAGAGACAGTGGTTTGGCAGAGTGAGGGTGAGAGAGAGAGAGGGAGGGAGAGAGAGAGTGAGGAAGAGAGAGAGAGAGAGAGAGAGAGAGGGCGAGATTGTGGGTAGCGCAGTGTTATGGCTTGTTCTCCTCCTCCACTCAAAACAAGCTCTTCCTCTCTTTGCTTTGCGTCGTTTTGCCAACTTGCCTTCTCCCTAAGAAAAGCTGAGAGGGCGTCCAAACACAGCACCCTGGCAAAAAACGTGTCAAAAGCCATCCCTCTCCACCGTGAGAATCGGACACTTTCTCTAAAAGGCACTGCAGGTCAGGTTGCTCAAACATTGATTTAGCAGCAGAAACTAATGGGGTGCGAATTCTGGAAAACGGCTCTGGGTTCCTGTACCTCACTGGTTCGGATCATAGGTGGTCCTGTTCTATGTCTTCCTTGCTCGACATCTGGCCACAGTCACCATTCATAGGAAAAACACAAAACCAATCATATATACAAAGCAAACAGGCCAGCATTGAAATGGGCTTGTGGCTCATATTGTGGCTGGCGCTGTGCTGGCGTTTCCATTGCATATTGCATATGAAGCCATAGGTGCAGACATAGATCGGAGTCCTCGGATGCATAGCCCAGTTCTGAGCCAAGTTTTACTGAGGTCTTGGCTTCATACAAGCCCAAGGCAAATGCACGTGTGGTTTGGATTACACACTCATAATTCAATTCTGGGTTTCAATATGCCCCTTGCAACCAACACAATGGTCTGTTTGCAGGACCCCCCAAAAAGCCTCCCACCCATCCATTTGGTACATAAATACCACTGTGTGTATCTGGCTTTATTGCAGTTTAATGACATTTTTTCCTATGTCTTTGCCTTTGACAGACGTCTTTCATTAAAAGCAGCCTGAGGTTCCATATGCTAGCTGAGGGAAGAGCTGTAGAGTTTTGTATAAAGAGGAGGAAGGAGGTTTATATATTAACGAATAGAACAGAGGGTCGCCGCCACATTTCACAGAGTAAAAAATACACTTAATCCGCCCCTAATCCTCTCAGTACATCAGAGCTGTCGGGAACTGCAGACAAGCCTCTGGCATAAGCCCACCACTCCACTTGGGGGCAGCAGAGACCAAGCCAGTCTCACAGGCCACTCTCAGGAGTGGCAGTGCTGTGTTGACTAGTATTGGCCTTTTGTCTACAATTCTGACAGGCAGAAATTTTCCAGAGGTCATAATATTTTTGGAGGGGATGGGGGGGTCCAGGGTGGTGCGTCTTTGATGTGTGCCTAGCCTGCGTATTAGCTTCAAGCGGCCCATTATGGAGCGCCATAAAAACAAACACAAAGCTGTTGAAGATTTCAGCGGCCTCATGTCCCTCTCTCAAGTGGGGGGGAGGAAAGTCAATTTCCTGTCAGCTGAAAATAAAATACTCGGATTTTCCCCTCCGCGAAACCGCATTACAAACAACACATACACAAAGTTAGGCACAATTACCGGAGCCTTCATCTCGGAAAGTTATCTAAAATCACTGAACCTGTAGACATATTTACGTTTTCCAAATTCAATTACCCGGCACTATCATTTGCTTACAGAGGGGTCTCACCCGACTGGCTGAAGTTGATGTTACACAGGCAGTCAATGCTATTATGGATTGCAGCTGTAAGCTCAATTACGCCTCTTTGGGAGTCGAATGCTACGCTACAAGTTTATTTAGTGGACAAAGAATAAGTCGAGGGAAGCAATTCTGTGCCACAGGGAGACTGATTCCAACATATGTCCTTTCCTTTGGAGAGGAAATGGCTCAATTCAGCTCTGGGGCCAGATCTGATGTGCTCAATATTTTTATGTCCACTGAGTGGACATATGAGAACAGTCTCAAAGACCCAGAAAGTCACGCATTAGAGATGTCTATCAGGAGGGATTAAAAATCCACTTGTGGATCATTGTGAAGCACTTTGGAATGCTCAAACTGATTTAATCAATTCTAAATTTTTTAAACAATAGTTACATAGTAACAATGCCATATAACTTGTTACTGTAATGCTGGAGATAGCAAGGTTGACTGAAGGAACTTCAGCGTAACTAGTGTGAAGAAGAAAATTGGGTAAACCCACCAAAATAAAAATGAACTAAAATGTCAGGTGGTTTTAAAGGGCAAATAAAGCTTAGTTTATTGTACTATAAACTACTATAATGAGGGAAAATACCTCACTTAGACAGCTCTAATGCAATCATATCTAAAAAGGCTTCTTATTCTAGCACAGAGGTACATACATCCACATAAAGGGTAAACTTCAACCTTAATGTAACCTGCCCTATTCATGGGATTTCAGAAGCACCAGAATATTAGAGCCAGGTGTCCTGGAAGTAAATTCTCCAGGTGTACACTGGGACTAGGACTAGAACTAATCTTCTTTAGCATCAACAGCAGGCCCAAAGTTTTCAGGCCCAAGGCATCCAGTCCACGGTCCTGTTCCCTGCTCCAGCTTTCCAATCCAATACCTCAATCTTGGCCCAACACAAGATCCTGAGCTCCAGCTCCACTGCATTCTCCAACAGCCCATCCCTGCTCACCTCAGCTGGGTGAGAGTTGTTCGACTTCTCTTGGCTGTGCCTCTGAAAGGCTGCTGTTTTTCCTTGGGCTGAGGGCTTCAATTGCACCGGGCCTTGTGTTAATCCCAGACGAAAGAAAGAAAACAGCCAATAAAAACACACACTGACCCCCTATCACCTTGGCCAGCGCTCGGCTCCAGACCCAGTTGACATGATAAACATTGGCTGCTTTCTGTTGGGTTAGGCGTGGCGCAAGCACTCCGAGCCCATGCTGCGTGGGTGGAGGGAGTATCAAGAGCTGCAATTCTAGCATTCTCCTTCAATTTCCTGTGATGTTTCCACAAAACCACTGCTCTCCGCTGAAGGACTGCCATCCAACCGCTTAAACTAATAGAGAGCTTAGCGTGGCATTTGGGAAAGGGCAGAGAATTAGCAGGCAGCGTGGACCCGGGCATTCATCTAATGCTAATGATCCTTTGCTAGTTAAGATCCTGGCGTCTCCCTCAGCCCCTCTCCTCAGCGTACACACCGCTTTCTCCACCACCAAGATCACTCTGCGGACGTAAGTGTCCTTCACCCTCCGCCAGCTCTCCATCACTCTCTCCAGAGTCTGATCTGTCTTTCCTCACTCACTTTCTCTCGCCGGACCTCCCTCGCTCCTATTTTTTCCATGCTTTTCTCATCACTCTTTTCCTTAGCCCCAATTCTCAGGGGAAAAAAAACTCTCCTATTTTCCCTTGTTCTCCTCTGGCTGGAGAATGGTGAGGAAGTTCTGTACCTCTTCTACTGTTGTAACTCAATTAAAGCTGAAGTTCAGCCAAAAATCTAATTAACACAATTTTCTTCATGCTGTCAATCAGTCCAAAGTTTGCTTCTTCAGGTTTGGCACCAAAGCTAAAAAGCTAAATAAAATAACAAGTAATGAAAGATTTTATAGCCACTGAGTTGGCATTGTGAAAACTGTGTGTCTTAATTGTTAGACTTGCTATAATTTCAAGAGATATGTGGTTTAAGGCAAGTGCATAATGACTTAGTTCTGCAGTTTGCATGATGGAATCATGACAATTAGCTTCTAAAACTTGTTAGCTACATTAACCTCAACTTCAGGAACAAACTTTACACATCTAATGTGTCCTGGCTGAGCAGCTACAGCATTGGCTTCGAGAAAATTGAATACATTTGATTTTTTTTGACCAAATCACTGCCAAAAATTGGAGCACACTCTGTGCTCTCTTCTGTTCCTCCTTCCACCATCGCTTTATGACCCTGTCCTGTATTCAAAGTCAATCACCCACGGACAGCTGCTGAACCGAAGTTTTGGAATTATCCCTCCGCAGCCATGCTCTCCATCTGAGAGCCTGCAGCATTCACCCATGGCCGAGTGTTCCGGGGTGGGACGGGTTACAAATTGAGCAGCAGGCCCTGAATGGGCCTTGTCAGCTCTGGTTGCATGCCGTTGGCACTAACCATGACATGGAGACCTCAGGAATGCTCTGGCCTGGTTGGGCCATGCACACTGTGGCTCATATCAGCCTAATGAAGGCGGACATGGCCAATTCTACATCGCAGTCTGAGAGGACTGCCTCTTCCCACCCCCAGTTCCCTCTCATTCACCCCAGACCTATCTCCTCACATGCCCAGGGACAATGGCCTTAGAGCACGCCAAAGCCACAGAAAGTGCTACGTCACTGGCGGAAAAACAGTCTAATGAGAGGCTAACTATGCAAAGTAAGGCAGCCATGACGCATCTCGACTGGAGCTGCGCAAATCAGCATCCAGAGCACAGCTGTTCTCAGAAGCAGAACAGAGTTCATCAGGTTTTACTCTGAGACCTCTGTGAGAAAAGATTCAGGAGCAGTCTGTGCATTAACCTGCACAGTTTCAAAAGTACTGACACACATAACTGAATATTTCTTTTGTGGGATCTTAAAGATACCTTGATGTAAAAGTTTATTCAGTAATACTTGCAACCTACTATACAACACTGACAGAATGCAGCACAAATGCCATGAGATAAAAACATAACACAACGTTACCATTACAAATAATGACAAAGGCTAAGTACTTGATTTGATAGCAGCTCATTTTATATGCTAATAGAATGTCTGGACATGTTTTGGACATACAGCATCTCTCATGAATGACTGGCATCATGACACTGTATTATATGCTATTATTATTATTATTGTAATTGTAATAATAATAATAACAACAACAACAACAACAACACCAACACCAACACCACCAACACCAACACCACCACCACCACCACCACCACCACCACCACCACCACCACCACCACCACCAACAACAACAACAACAACAACAACAATAATAATAATAATAATAATTATTATTATTATTATGGCCATTATTATTATTAATAACAACAACATCAACAACAACAATAACAATGACAATACTTATATTATTAATATTATTATTATTATTATTATTATTATTATTATTATTGTTATTATTTAACAGCATGTGTGTGAATTTCGGTTTTGTAAAGCATCCTTTGTGGCTTCTCGTAAAGCTGCTTTTGAGAAGGTCAAGAGGAAATAAGCTTTACGAAATCTGAATTTTATACAACAATCCTTACCACACCTTTTATTTGCATTTCACTGTTTTCCCAGAGGTCCACTTATGTATGTGTAGGTTTGTGTATCAGCCACTCTTAATCCCTCTCCTGAATTACAGGCTGATTTTGTGACCGCCAAATGTAAATGATCTTAGTTCTGATTAGCTCTCCTGTGTTGTGCCGCTTTTTTGACATCACAAAGGAGCTTAGTATCCATAGATAGACTGAATGGAATGAATAGCGAAAGGTAGATTTTGATCTAATCCATTTAAGACCTTAAGCTGAATTATTTAATAGTTTAAATATTATCATTGTTATTCTAAAATGTAAACACTCCAAAAACAAGTAAAGACCCTTCTATGAGTTGATGTGTGCAACCACTGGAATGGTAGCATTGCTGTGCTGCACATTGTGTCGGTTTGCTAGATACCACCGACGTGTGCACTTTTGAATGCACTTTAATAAGATAATCTGATTCCCTTCAGCTAGTGTTAACCTTGGAAGAATCTGATCATAGAGCATATTAGGCTATTATATGGCACAGAGCTGAGAATCCTGGATGAAGTGTTATTTTTACATGCTGCGACATGCCCGACAGAGCGATCGATCGGGCCCTAGCTGGTGGCAGAAGTTAAGAGAGGGAGAAAGAGAGATACGGTCTGGATCAATAATAAGCTATCTGGTGGGCAGGGCAGGGCTCACACCAGCTCTCCTCCACTGCCTGCTGTTATACAGGAACCACTGGCAACTGCCTGTCCTCTAAGTCACAGGGAAGAATGAAGGAGGGTTAAACATTCTTAATGCCAGAATGCACCAGGACTTATCACCATTATCTTGACCACTGGCATCATTCAGATGATGTTCCCTTAAGACAAAAACGGATAGAACACACTCTTGCTGTCAGTAGAGCAATTACAGCAGAGGATCTTACACAGTTATGAAGATCATTTGTATTAACTTCAGTTTAGTCATCAGAGAAATGGAGCGTGGGTCTTTTCAAAATGGCCGTCCTAATCTAGTGTTGACAATCAAGTCATAGAGGTGCAGCAGAGCGTTAAAGCGAGGTAGGATGAGTTGTAAATTACACAAAAAGCTGTCAGCAGACTTCTGTTACAAGTATCACAACTATTATTTCCCCGTACAGTCAAACCACACTGTGTAATTAATTATACAGTGAATTACACAGATCGTTCCATAATGAACTGCATTGCTATTCAAGTCATGTTCTGTACTGACAGCTTTTCGCAACTGATTTCAATATCAAAACACGGCGAAAATGTTTTTCTCTTTTCAGAAAACAATCATCTTTTGTCAACCTCAAATTGGGGAACATCTCTCCAGTGAGTTAGAAGGGAGAAAGAATGAAAGGGACCATATTTTCCTGAAATTAAAAAGCGAGATGTAGTCAAGGCTCCCCAAGCCCCTACAGTCTATTCATTGAAACAATACTGGAAAACCGGCCTGTTTTATATTGAAAAAGATATAAAGATTGCTGCAGTTTAATATATCTCATTATTGTTGAAGGTATTAGGCTCCTTGATGATGGTAGTACAATAAAAGGTACCCCTGAGAGATGGTCCTGTATATATTGTCACGGTCCGAACAAATCTACAATCTTAAATAGTAATCTCTCAGAAAAAAAAAATTACATTTGAATATGTGTTAGTATTTAAAGGTGATCCTGCCAAAAATGATAAAAAAAATTGGTAAGTCTAGTTATTAGAACATTTTAATACAACATTTTTCAAACTACATTAAATTATATAAGACCTATACATAAAAACCCAAATATATAAAAAAAACAATCCAAATATATAAAAAACAATGAGATACAGGGCATATGTTTGTATGTTTGAGACAAAACCAGCTGTTTAAGGTTGAAAAATAGTCAAATGAAGCAGGACTGTGTTTTTCTTATATAAAAACTACACCAGATGATGGATGGATGCATATATATTGAATACAATAAATATAATGAATAGCAACAATATGAAACTACTACAATGTGAGCTGTTTATGATTGTGTTGGTTATACTGGTACAGAAACACAGAAGCAGTGCTAGAACTGAGACTAATGAGTTTTGGAAATATGTGGAGCTCAAGCAGATTCCTAAATCATTTAGAACAGTTTCAAGCACTTAAAAAGGTCCACAGGTAGCTGCAAAAGCCCATGTGACTTTAGGAGCTTATTTGTGGATTTCTACTGAGCAGAGTGTTTATGGCGGATGAGACACAGACACCCAAACTGCAGTGTATGCATGGGAACTGTTTATGTATGAGTGTGTGTGTGTGCGGGTGTGTGTGTGAGAGTAAGAGATATAGAGAGAGATGCCTTATAAGGGGCAGAAGGAGGTCAAGTCAACCATGACTTTAGGGATTAGTCTTTTCTATATGGGACCAAGGGCAAAGGTAGCAGTTACATGTGTTTAGCCTGGGGCTGTTCTCTAAAAGAGGCTGTGTGTGGTAGGGTCTGTCTTATATGAGCCGTCTTTAGGGCAGATTAATGAGTGTGTTTGTGTTTTATGTAATGAAATACTCTGAATTGGAATGTGTATGTTTAGTGTCAAATATGCTTTTGTTGCTGGCTGTATTAATGGTGTGTGCTTTTATTGTGTAGGGCAGTGTTCAAACATTACGAATACATTTTTTGTTATTTTATACACAGTATGTTATATTGTACACAGTACTAACATACAGTATTAGCCTGGCCTTGTAGAAGTCCAGTATTACCATCAGACACCTGGTCTGACCCTTATTATATGAAATCTTCTGCAGCTGATGCAATTTCGCTAATCCAAGTAATGGCTCGAGACTTCAAGGAGAAATCTGGTACCAAACTTAGGTTCTCTTTAACATCTCACAAAATATTAGCTACCCTTTTCACCAAACAAACCAAATCTGTTTTTTTTTTTTACTGGATTGTTTAAACCTACTGTCATACAAACTTTTCACATGCTGAGAAATAAAAACTGCACAGGTCCCTAGGACTTGCATAGTACTTTATACTGTATACTTCCCTTGTTTGTATGTGTGTATGAGTAGTGTGTGCCTCTTACCTGTACACAGTGGGTGGAGGATACTTGGCAATATCATACATTAGCCGGATATGGCCTTGATAGAGCTCGAGAGCCAGAGGGTCATGATCCTCCTTAAACAGCAGCATGCCATTGTCCTTATCAGTAGCAACCTATTGAGAATAGGGAGAAGAGAGAGAAGAGTAAGCTTCCAGCTGACATCCATGCTGAACTAGAGAAGGACTGCAGGGTTCAGCTCTTAAAATGCGAAGCTCAGTCAATCATATCACACAGGACGCCTGCAAACAACCTGAGGCTGTTACTAGTTGCTCCAATCACACATACGGAGATGCAGAGAGGGAGAGGGAGAGAGAGAGAGAGAGAGAGAGAGAGAGTCAAACAGGGTTTATGAATTGTGGAAGCCCTACTCCACATCAAATGAGCCCCAGCAGAGCCCTTTCCCTCTCGTCTAGCAGCCCGGAGCCACAGGAGCAGCGAGCGTGACCACATGCCAGACAAACGCTGAATTTCAACTAAGAGACATTTCACAAGAAAAAAAGAACCCTGAAAAGCATCATTTGCTCACTTTGCTACGTGAGTGCACAGCTCAACCCACGAACTCCCCATTTCCCTTAAGCATAAAAGAAACCTAAAACAGCTTTGATTTCTCAAGATTTTCCTTACAGATCTTATTTGGAGAATCCTAACCCACTTATATCACTGCTTTTATCACTGATAACAACAGCATGTTGATTTAAAGCTGATGCTGAAATACATGGAGAAATCTGGCTCAAACTATTTCAGTTAAGTGTAAGAATAAGGAATAAGCCACCAACCCCTGTTGATATAGAATGGAAATCATAAGCAACTGTCATGTACATTTTCATTCATTTCATATTTACAGGTCTGTAGTAATCGTTACTTCATCCTCCTTGTGTGCTATCTGTCTGTCTGTCTGTCTGTCTGTCTGTGCCAGAATGCCATGCATGTGGGTGGGGCTGATTACCCCCCCGCTCTTCTGCCTTCCTAAACCAACTGCACTGTTTATTATGCAAAAAGTCAAATAGATAAATAATTAAAAAGAAGACACAATTTTCATAAAGATTTGTCTTAGACGCATCTTTTCTTGTTGCATCCTGCCTCATGAATCCCTTCTTTAAAGATGTGGTCGTCTCTCCTGTTCCACTGAAAGCCATCGGTTCTCGCCGGTGCAGGGAGATAAAGAATACGTGGGCTATTTTTAGCTCCACCTCCTTTAATTAACATTAGGCTGGCCCTTTGGAGAGCAGCTCATTTATAGCGGAGATGTGATCCGGTCGTGACGCGGGCGCTCCTGATTGCGGCCGATAACAGACCTGGCTCAGCTCCCATTACCATAATGTATGTCCTTGGGGGGAGGCATTATTCATGCGGGTGGACAAAGGGTGACATTCTAATAATGTCAGTGGGGCCGAATAGAGGGCTGCAGCTGACGAAAGGGCGGGAACAGATGTTAGGATGGCAGATCGCTTTCTGTGGCTACGCTAGGTGACATCTGAGTGCCGTTTATGGAGAAGGTTGGGAAGGTCTTGCTCAGCAAGGCCCTACAGAAAGCAGACCTGGCCGAGAAGGCTGCTCACTGAGTTTATATGGGCTAGGGAGGAGCAGGATGTTGCAGACTGTTCTTGCTAGGAAGGTTTGACGTTTTCTGTCTGCATGGCAATTCAACAGGCTGGGACTGTGTGTCTGAGTCATATGTTGCTGGTGTATTAGACCTACAGCAGTGTCTCTTGGTCCCAATCCCTGAACTACTCCTACAATTATCAGTTAAACACTCATTTTAGCTTTTTTGCTAATTAGCGAGATATGGATTAGCTAAATTATGCATGTGACAAAAGTCTTTTACATACCTCACATCGGCAACTTTGGTTAAAAGTGTGTTAAAGAAGATTTTCACATAAATGTGACACAGATCTGATTTGTCAAGCCATGTGAACTCAAAAATCTCTTTAAATCACATATGAGCCACACTCACATGGGGTCCTACATAAGATACAAAGTTAATATCTGGCCATAATGAGAACAGACAGCTCATGAGGTTTCTACATCACACTTCGCTGTACATGTGCATATCATTGTTACTGGAATCCTGTCTGGACAGTGGCTTGGCAGCTATAGCAACAAATAGTCAGTGGTGGGACAGTGAGACAGCAGATTTGGTCTTTTCTTGTCTGTACCATAGTGGGTGCATTGAAACTTTTGTACCAATGAACAGCTGGGTAGTTTCTTCACTTCTAAAGCAAGAAAAGTTCACATTTATAAACACCAACATGATACGGATGGGAGCAAATGGGCCTGCTGTGAATATAAACATAGATTAAAAAATACCTCCATGGTTTGGACAGTCCTGGTCTGTAATGAACTCATAAGGAAGTGTCCTGAGACGTGCTGATGTCATGTGCTCTAAGGCGTGTGCTGTACCTGAAGGGATATGTAAGTCAAAGGCTGGATCTTTGTCCCAGGCAGCTCTATGAATGCGTCTTTCCCCAGGAGGTGCACGATGAAGGTTTTCTGGCATTTGTTGCCGAAGAATCCGGGCAGACAGCGGCACACAGGCTCACCCTCCACCAGCACACACTGCGCTTCATTCTGACAGTCTGCCTGGTCACACGGACTCGTCTTCTGCAGCAGGATCATAGGAGGAGTGTGCTCACAGAACAGGCCACTGAGAGAGAGGGAGAGAGAGAGAGAGAGAGAGAGAGAGGGAGAGAGAGAGGCATTGAAAGACAATTTATTTATTTAGGTCTCACTTAAATCTTTCTTGAACAAGCAATGAACTTCTGCTGAAATTGCTGTTCATGAGCTTTTAATAAAACGTGATTTAAGTAAAAGGAGATATTTAATTATGATAGTAATTAACCACTTTTGATTAAATAAAGCAAGTGAAGAGTAAGCCTTGTTTCACCCAGACTTCCTCTGTGTGGAATGAGTGACATGTAACAGCATCAGCTCTCATGTTAACAGGTTTCATTCCGAAGGCCATCAGAACTCTGAATGCACATAAATGTCAAGTCCTTGGTTAACCAGTACATTTCAGAGAACTACCTCACTTTATAACTGCGTACACTTCTCATATTACACTCTGGACTTTCACTTAGCCACACTTTACTGTACCTCTGTTTACTGTCTCTACGGGCACCCTGAAGTCCTGTCACATGACTTGATGCGCTATAATCTTACACTGACTCAGTGTGGTTTTTATACTGTTATGTGCAATAAGAATATTTTTCCAGTGCAAAACCATACGATCCTGTGCAATAATAATACATATATCATCCTCTTCATGCTATAATCTTGTTAAACATGTATTTTTCAAAATTATGGTTTACATACATTTCCCAATGTACAGCGTAACCTCCTATAGTGTCTCAGATTCACATTGATGTTACACCGCTACATTTATTGTATTGTATGTCTATTGTATGTTTCTGTCATTTGTTGCATTTTATTTATTGCTACTAACTTCCTTCTGTGCAATAATCTTAAATAATTGTGCAATACTAATCATTCTGGAAAGTTTACATGGCGTTTACTAGGGATGCACCGATACCACTTTTTTTGAAAACGAGTACGAGTACGAGTACTTGCATTTTAGTACTCGCCGATACCAATACCGATACCGAGTACTTAATAAAAACATTATTTAAATGAACAAGTAACAGCTTTAGTCATTTAACTCTGCGTTAA
>JBBKCR010000031.1:7096442-7111046 GCA_037577295.1 Ladigesia roloffi | reverse complement strand
CTAGACTAAGAATTGTTTACAGGAGCTCCTGTACACTATTAAGGGAGGGAGGTCTACTGAACCTCTTCATGTGACTTCTCAATATCATATAATATTTGAATCACAGTTAGGACCCGTAGAGCAAATTAAAATTTGCTAGTGGTATGTGTAGATTAGTGGGCTACTTCACTATATTTTTCTTCTTTAGTAAATAATGATCACAACTACAATCTACCCATGCTAAACACAGACGTACACCCATTACACAAACATGCACAGTATATAATAATAATAATATTAATAATAATAATAATAATAATTCTTATTATTATTATTTGAATTTATTTATAATGATGGATAATTGTTTTTTGTTAACATGAACATATAAAATATAAACTGGTCTCGAGGACTCGCTCTGAAATTACAAGCCCTCCTCCTTCTACTGTTGTCCGAGACCGAGTCAAGACCGAGACGAGACCTAGAAAGCAGAAAATGGTCTTGAGACCGGTCTCGAGTCCTACAACACTAATAAAAGACAGGTACTCTTGACAGATGAGCAGTTCTGGATCATAACCATCACTCTAACTTATCCCAGAGATTTTGAATGGGATTACATTCACACAAATATGTTTTTACATTTACAGCATGGAAGGTTTTTCCAAGGCGACTTCCAATCCATAACTACAGGGGGCAGTCTCCTGGGAGCAACTCGCGGTGAAGGGTAGAATTCGAATCCATGACCTCATGGTCTAGAACCAAGCATACTACCCACTAAGCCACCACCACCCCATGACTTATTCCACTTGGAACACAACCTTGTATGTCCATTTTGTCACGATTATTTATTACATCTGCTGTCCCTAATATTCTGTCAAACTTTCTTGACCAACAAACCAGGATTTAATGTCTAAAACCAATATTGCTACACAAACTTAAACTCACAGCAAAGACAGTTATTTCCTTCTCTTGTGAAATTAATTTTGGTTGGTATGAGGGTTTAGCATACAGCACAGCTTTTGCGTATGTGAGTTTTCTTACAGGTCAGTGGTGTGTTCAGGCAGGTGAGGAGGGATGCTGGTCAGTTTGAGGTTGGAGCAGTCGACCACCGTCCCCTCACATCGACAGCGCTCAGGACACACCAGGTCCTGGAAACACTCGCCGGTCAGACGGCTGCGGTAATCCTCTGAACCTGACCGCCACAGGAGAGAAAGAGAGAGAGAGAAAGAGAGAGAGAGAGAAAGATACTGTCAAAACAGCTAATTCCCACAAACACACTTGCACGCCTACACACGAACGCACGCACCCACACTCTTATTAAAGAAAATTTCAATGTAAACACTGCGCCACATTAACAAATTGCATTCCCTCAGACATACATAAACTCAAACACAAACGCCCACTCATGCCCGCTCCTAAACAAGCATCCATCTTCTGAAGGGGGGCTGCATGTGCAGATAAAGCGGCCTGAACAGCAGGAGGTCACTTTTGCTGGAGGTCTGCTCCAGAGATGTGTTTTGACAGCAAAACACAGGCGGTTTCTGGGGAGCAGTAAGATCTGGTTCTGCGCGATATATCTGCTTCCCATCATAGACGTCTCTCCATGGGCATGTTTATCTTACTCCACGCCTCTGTTTGACTGTTTCACTGCCCTATGGGCTAACAGAGCCCCCCCACCCATCTCCCACCCCCAACAAACACACACTCTACCATTCAAAAGTCTGGAATCACTCTTTCCCCCACATAAAACTGCTTTTTTGCAGGCCCACTTGCATCATTGTAATATACTTGTCAATTTCAAGCCATTCTAAATGAAAGAACTGTAGATTCAACAGGAGCTGTAAAATACTGAGAATATTCACGGTGCCACATTTTTAGAAATGTATAAATGTTAAATAAAAAAAATAATAATATTTTTTGGATGCTGTAAAAAATTATAATATTTCAAGTGCACTAAATAGGGAAGAATGGAGCAACATTCTGTTGTAGTATATAAACATTCAAGAAATAAAGATAATTTTCCAATTCATTTGTCAATAAGAGGTTAATTTTATAGTAGGACACTGTAGGATATGGACACGAGAGTTGAAGCTAATAATTATAATAATATTAATAATAATAAATACATCTATAAAATAAATCTATAAACAGTGTGCATGTTATAATGATACTAATATTGTTTCAAATCATTTCCTGGAAGCTATGAACTTAGAATATGAATCCATAATATGACACATATATAAAGGCAAATACGAAGAGACATTTCAAGACACACTTATATTGTGTCATTACGGAGTCAAATAAAAAAATATATACGGCAGGTGATTCCACACTTCTGAACGTTAACGTACAAGCCCTTTTCATGGCAAGTGGTGAGCGTTGAAGGCCTTGAAATGCAGGAGATGTTTTGGTTGGCGTCTCCGCTGCTCCAAATTCGACTCGTTCCTCTTCGAGGGGTGGCCGCCAAGAGCTATCCCAGAATGCCATGCTGCGTGCGAGTGTGTCCAGCGGTCCCTGGTGCTTGACGGAACCATGTGAGGCGAGTGTAGGCGGCGGCACATGGTTAGATCAAGCACAAGAGACAGCTGCACCAGGGGCCTGGGGCCGGGATGGGCCCGGGGCCAGAGTGGAGGAGCGGAGCGGAGAGAGGCAGGGAGAGAGGTGGAGGAGGAAGAGGAGGAGGAGGAGGAGAAGGAGGAGCAGCCAGGAGGAGGAACAGAGCAGGAAGCCACCCGGAAAAAGCCGGGCCACCATGCACGAGGACGGGTCGCCCCGCCACCTTCCCGCATAGCTCTGTTACCGGGCAACAGCTCAACCCCCAGAACACAAGGGACAGACAAACAGACGGATAGACAAACACACAGACAGATGGACGGACAGGAAGACAGGACAGACACATTGCTGCATGGATACATAAGACACTGCACAGGAGAAAAGGAGTGGAGCGAAGCTCTCTGTTGATGTTTTAAACTCTTGTCATGATTAAGGGTTAAACTGTAGTTGTACTGATTTTTCAGATTGCCTGCAGATGGCGCTCAACTGAAGCCACCACTCTGGCTGTCAACATGGAAAAGAGATCTGCACCGGCTTTCACATATCTCTGTATGTATATATAGTGTTTTTCTCACTAATATGTATTATTGTTCAAATGTTATACAATAACAATACAATATCTAATTGTTTGTCTCATAATTAATATTCTACTGAAAAGTCTCATTTTATTCTATTTCTGTTATTAAAGCAATGTTCATTTTCCTAGCCTCTGAATGGGAATCATCGTATAACATTGAGCACACTGAGGCTTACTATCTTGTTGCAATGGGTCAAACCTATTTAATATTTGTAATATGCAATATATCTATACATGTTGTAAGGATACCTTGGTTTGGAGGTAGATGTAGCAACCTCCAAACTGGTCATTTACTATTAAAATAAAAAACATCCTTAAAATAATATCTGCTAATTAACCCTGAAGCTTGAAAGACTTTGCTTTGCTTTTATTAGTCTATTTATTCTAAAAGTAACTGCAGTTTGTGAACATGTTAAAAATGTCCATATGAGGCCTAAGCCTAAACCAAACCTCAATGTTATTGCTCCTGACAGTGTAGGCTGCTCCTGTTTTCCTCTGGTTTTCTTACATAGTCAAAACAAACACACAGACACACACGTATACACATTTAGCTTCAGCATCTTTTGGAGGCTGCAGGAGCAGCCAGCGTGTATACCGGCTCTCCTGCTGTGCTTGTTACCAAGTCGCTGTACGGACAGAGGCAGGGCTGTAATTAGGGAAATCCAGGGGTTAATATCAAAGCAAGCGGCGGCTGCACACTTCACCAGGCCGAGCAGCCTGTAGGCCCCCCACCCACACACGCTAACACTCGCTAACTCCTTAGTCATGACTAGTTCCACTTAACAGCATTCCCCATCCCCCTTGATGCCCCATTTCAAAGCGTTCTGCTGGATTTGTATTGTACTGTGCCTCCTGGTGATGTTCCCATGAGCACTCTGAAGCCTGGCAGTGTGTATGTAGAACTGCTCCAGGCCTGAGGATGCCACACAGCTTCCTCTCCAAGGAGAACAAACATACACCCCCGGCCCCTACACACACCTACGCACCCACACTCGCACACACACACACACATACACATACAAACAGAAAGAGAGAGATAGAGAGAGAGAGAAAGAGAGAGAGAGAGAAAGAGAGAGACATAGACAGAGACTGACAGTGCTGATTTATAGTCAGAAACTGTTAATCTAAGTGTATATCTGGTAGGTGTATCTGATAAAGTGAGTTAGATGTACCTAATAAAGCACCAGATCAGTGAATATGGATTGAGTGCGTGAGTGACTGAGGTCTTCCAGCCCACCACTCTGGGTGCAGTAGTGTTTCCTATGCCTGTCTTTCATTTTGCCCTTGAACTCACAAGTGCATTCTTCCAAATGTGTGCATGCTGTTAGGGTCTGTGAACCCTGAAACACATAAAACCCTCCTGATTGTGTGTAATTGTGTGTGAGTGTGTGTGTGTGTGTGTGTGTGGGAGGCTCTACCTGTGCAGCGGAACTTCTTGCCCATGATCTGGCTGATGCGCTTGTTGGCGAGGCGGCGGGGGTGACTGCAGCGCGCCCCGCTGGTCTCGATGGGGTTATCAAACAGGTAGTCAGCCAGCCACTTCAGGTGGCAGTCGCACATGAAGGGATTCTGAGCAAGGTGACTGAGGAGGTCAACAGGAAGAAAGAACAAAAAGTGAGACAATGGAAGTGCTCTGTAAACACTATACTATAAGGGTATTCTCTAATACACCACTTCAGTTCAGTTCAGGATCTGTTGGATTAAGTGTGTCAGACCATGGAAAGCACTGCAGTGTTGGGTTGGGAGGCCCCTGCTATTGGGCATTACAGACGGTAATAAATCAATTAATACAAGTTACTGCAAAAGGGAGTTAATTTCAATTCCAAACTACTTTAAAGTACTTAGAGTATAAAAAGTTTTTGGTTCAAATAAAAGCCCCAGTGTTCCATCAGGAAGTCAATGAGTGTGGTATTAATAGCATAATTATTTGCCACCGTTAGCAGCTAATTAACTTTCTTGATTAAAAAACAACAAGGTGACCAAATGATTGCAGGGTGTGGAACGTGTAGGTAAAATCTGATAAGCAGTGGTTGCTTAGAGACTGGAGTGTGTTGAAGTGGACTGAGGTGTGTGTGTGTGTGTGTGTGTGACAACGTACAGTGTCTTGATGTTGCGGAGAGGCGTAAACAGGCCTTTGCTGATGGTCTGCAGCTTGTTGTCGTAGAGAGAGAGCAGATTAAGGCTCTGCAGGTCTTTGAAGGTGTTCACTCTCAGACAGTTGATTTTGTTAGCGTTGAGCAGTCTGGATGGGCATAAAAGAGGATTTATCCCTCAAACAACATTAAACAGTGACCTTTGTGGAGTCCAGACACACAGTAGCTACAGCTTAACACTAGTCATGGTTCATCTGTCGTCACACATTGTGCTCTCAACAGAAGAAAAGCATAAATGCATCAGTCAAATGTGAACAAATGTGATTTTTGCCAAGAAGTCTCTTGAAATGGTCACCTAAGACAAACATAACTAGTAAAGTTAACTCCAACATAACTGTGTTTGGTCATCACATAATTCCATTATTTCACAATTGCAGATCCTACTCTTTCTCTAGAATGTGGAAGACATAAAATACGGAGAAACCTATGAGTGCCTATGTCAAAAAAATATTGACTGGCACTGCACATAGAATGAATAATGTATTGTTTTAGGATCTTCAATATAAAAAGCTTTGGGTTCATATAATGTCGAGGTTTGGACACTGAACAGAGAGCCACTACCCAACGTCACTCAAAACTGTCCAGTGTCTGAGCCAGGGCAGCACCTCCAAGGCCTGTGAAGGATGTATGCATCTTATTTTCCCCTCTGCCTGAATGAGCAAAACGCACAGCTCTTGCTCAGAGCGGTTTTATGTCTCATTTCCGTGCCACCAGCAGCATCAGAAACGCAGTAAATTCATGCAGGCGCCTCGTCTCCTTCCTGATCCGGATGCCATCAGAATGCTGACTAGGACTGTGGATTGCAAAACCCTATCTCAAGTCATCTCCGTAAACAAGATCAGACAATCACAGTCTCAGTTTGCATATATTTTTTTTATAATTCTGCAAAAATATGCTCATAATTCTCCAAAAATGCTCTCTGATTAAGACAAAGCATCTGATTTCCCAGAATACTGGGCGGTCCTCAGAAGAACAATAAACACACCTTGGGTTATTTTGCACAGCAGAGCGGTTTGTTGACTCTTTATGAATCTAACTGAATTCGCTCATGCCTATGATGCTGAATATTCTTGATCAGGAGAGGCTATTGGGAAGCAGATCTTTTTGTACCTGGCTGAAAGGGATAAAACCCACACTAGCAGAAATAAAAAAAAGTTCTTGTGTTCACAATTGCAAATTGCTAGGGTATTTCTGGTTTCGAGCACACCTTATTCAACACATGAGGTATAGTAGGTGTGTTAAAGCAGGTAAAACACTGAACCGAAGTGTGTTTCTACTCATGACCATGCACTGGCGATTCATATCGGTGGCACTTTGCGTTTCTGTTTGATGCGGTGGCGGGGTGTGGTGCTTTTCAGGAGCTGGTCCCCCACTTCTTCGTCTCCACCCTGCCACCTCTGCGTCTCTCCTACTTAGCTTGCCTGACAATTGACTAACGCAGGGCTTGTGCTTAATTACTGAAAGCCATTCTAATGAGCTTTTGTCTTGAAGCGAGTGCACGCATCGTTAGCCTGCTCACAGGGAGAACTAATTAGGTTTGGGGATTTCAAAAAAGAGGCAAAACAAAGGAACCCCATTCACAACAAAGCGACGCAAAACAACGTGGATGAAGGCTTCTGGCTGCTTTTCGGAATGTCATGAGGCGTTCCTTTAGAAGGGGACTTACTAACTAAAACCATTACAGAGAGAGAGCGGTAATTGGTAAAAACATAGGTAATTTGCCTCATTAGGGCCGTTGACAAGGCAAACGTTGGAAAGTGCAGGGCTGTGCCGCTGAAGGCTGCGCGCTCCAGACCTGATAATAACGCTGCTGACGTGCGCCTGCTCTGCTCGATTCGGATCCATCGGCGTGGGAGCGAGGAAGCTGCCCGACTATCAAAATTTCTCCATCTCCACAAATCATTAGAGGCAGCACAAACAGGCCCATTAATGCCAACAGGTTTCCTCAAATTAGAGCACTAAACACAGGCATTATGTTTGAGCAGTGTTTCTGTGTCTACATCAATATAACTAGGTGTGAGAGATATGCTTCGTAATCACGTCCAATTTAAATGCTAATGATGTCAGGTACACCCTCAAAAGGAGAGAAGAAAACAGGAGAGATCTCAGGGCGTCTTCCTCCAGCGAGTCGTCCAAATGGTCCATTTGAGAGCTGTGCGAGGTTTCAGGCTCCCAGACGCTCTTTTCTTGTTGTTCTCTTTGCTTGAGCTCTTTTTATGAGGAGAGGTGGGGAGAAATGAAATAGCTCTTCCACCGGTGGCACGAATGCGTCAGTACACACGCAAACAATCAAACACACAAACTGTAAATGTGGGTGCGCCCACACATACATACACACAAACACAGAAATACACACACACACAGACACAGACACACACACACATGCACAAACTATAGTACTCACAGCAGTTGTAGAGAGACCAGGCCATCAAACAGCCCCTTGGGTATCTCGGTAATTTTGTTTCCATACAGGACCCTGCAGGCAGGAACAGATGCAGCCCAAAGACACATCAGTAAATCAGCTCTGTACAATCACTGTGTTGCTCTGCATGTGTGTGTATACCGCTCATCAAATGTTTGGCCACATTTTGTCTTGTAGAGCAAATTTTTTTTCCCTGTCAGTGTGATTAGTTAAGACCAAATATCCTACAACAATTTAGCACACTGGCTTAGCTTCAGTCTCATCAAAGGGATATATTTGACAATGGATATAAATATATATATATTTATGTATATATATAGGTCATATTTGATAGACACACACCTCATGTGACCCCTATATATCAAGAGTTTGGCGAAATACTCCCTTGTAAATAATGGGAGTGCCATTCATTACTGTCAAAGGAAATGTGCTCACAAATGTGCAACTAATCCTTAAATGTCCTATTAAAACTTCTCGGAGGTGCCCTGGAACAGCATCAGTATATTTGAATGAAGCTGAAAGAACAGAACTTTACGAGCAAAGTGAAGCTTCTGAGTGCAGCTTCGTAATCACTCCAGGGAAAGGCCTAGTTTTTATAGTTTGTGCTTGTTAAACGCAGCAAGAAACACCAGTTTAGATTCTCTGTAGTTGAATCTATTTTGCCTTACCTACATCAGAACTCACAGTATAGATTACACATCATAGCATAGCATAGATTACATAGAATCATAGCATAGATTACACATCATAGCATAGCATAGCATAGATTACACATCATAGCATAGCATAGCATAGATTACATAGAATCATAGCATAGGTTACACATAAAATTCATTTTGAGAATTTGTTGTTTGTTTAGCATTTAACTATTCAGTTTTAAATTAATCTCAGACCCAAGTGAACTAAAGCTTGGTTTGGTTTGTTTCTGGTTAGATTTTTGGACACATTTTGGATGGTTTTGACTTTATTTAAAGACCATAAAAAATGAACTAGAACTAGAAGAAAATCAAAATGAGCTGTTGGTGATGATCTTCTGCACCAGAAGCAAACAAATTATTGCCGCAGGCTTCTATAAATGGGTTTTCTGTTCTTTTAAAAGTGCTGAGAAGTTATTGTGACAGTGGAATACAAGTTACACACGCAATATATAGAGATCAGGCTGAGAAAGGGCTGGAGTCTTCCTTTAATATGAAGGGACATGGCATCTCCTGTGCGCTGTTGCTCTGCTGCCATTGCGAGTGAGCGGCTCTTTAATTGTGGCATGTGTAAATGAGCCGAGCGCTCGGAGGCTGAGGCCTGTCAGTGGCCCAGCTGTGAGAGGAGGGCTCTGAGAGATGGATCTAACAGAATTATTATGCACAGGATGGAGCTACCGCCTCTTTCTGACTTGTACAGGTGATGTAAATGAAAGCCTTCTCTTGTGTTCACGCCACAGCAGATGTCAGCACACACACACACAGACACACACACACATGCTTAGGCGGTCAGGCTATTTGTACTGTGGTTTGCCGCTGTTGTGTCACCCTCCATGCTAATTTATTTCTCCCAGCCCGACAGCTGTCCTGTCAGAGTCAGCCCCCGGCCCCCTGCTTAATCCAGATCAAACACTGCAGCAGCAGATTTCTGACCAAACCGCGTTGATTGCTAAGTGTTGAAATGCACAAAATACATCATTCTGATCTGTGCAACTACGCACGCCTTTGTGAGGTGATGCATGAATTAAAGAACAGGTCAAATGTTTGGAGACACCAGCTTGTAGAATCTTATAGTGTCCAATTTCTGCTGTACCAAGCAAATTTCCTACTTGTAGGACTAATAAAGGCTTATCTTATCTTATCTTATCTTATCTTAAATTCCAAAGTAGGCATTTCTTGCTACTTTGACTAGATTTCAAAAGATTACAAAGAAAACAGAGTGGGAAAAAGTGGCTGCTGAACATTAACCTGTACAGACAGGCAGTGTAGATGAAAACTGTGAAGTAGATCTGTCCAGGGATTTTACAGGGATAAAACACACTACTCACATTGTGTTTTGTCGGAAAAGTAGTTTAAACTGGAATTTGAAAGTAACTGGCAGTTAATACACTTGTAAAGTCATTTAAATGTGAACAGACTGTGTTGTACTGACATGCCATACTGATCAGCTTTGTGAGCCAGCTTTATGATTATTTTCCACATTTTAGAACAAAATAAATCACTGATAATGTGGTCATTTACAATTGATTGTAAATATCTATTGTAGATTCCTCACTGCATTGTTTTTATGCAGTTTTACAGTCTCTTGGAAATCTCTCACTCAGCTTTATGTGGAGACAGACAGAAGGGAGTTCAACAGCAGGAGTGAAGAGAGCCAGCCATTGGTCTCAGTTTTTTAGTAAAAATAATTTTAGCATAAACTTCATTATTCAGAAATCAATGTCAGGTAATGAAACTACATTTCTAGATTGAAATGCCTTTAAGAAATGAACGTTCAATCAGGTGTGTCCGAACAGTTGACTGGTGTGTGTGTTTGACAAACCCTTACAATGAGGTGAGGGAGCGGAGACCGCTGAAGGCATCGTCTGCGATTTCTGAGATTTGGTTCTTGCTTAAGTCTCTGAAAAAGAAACAAAAACCACAGATATGGATGTTAAAACATAGATCAACTTGCAAGCATCTTGAGACTTTAAGACTGAAATTAAAGTTACATTTCTCAGTAAATGCTATAAATAATGAATTGGTCTTTAGTGCATTTATTTACTAACAAACAGTATCTACAGAATTTCTGTGTTAAGAGTCACGCTAATACATTACATTAAAAGCACATGTATTACGGTAATAAACCATACAAAACATAACCTGACATATGCAGTCGCCAAAAGGCAATCTAAGAAAATATATAATCCTGTAAAATAAAACAGCACATGTAGTTGTTACTATCAAGGATAGGCACACAATATTAGATTTCTTTAATATACATCAAGTACATAAATAACCACTATGATAAACGACTATATTAACTAAATGATACATAAATGCTGTTCATTTGAGAAACGTCAATGCTATAAACCAATAAAATGGTTAAAATGACTAAGCCGAGTATGGTATTTTTATTCCAAGTAGTTGAAAATATATGCTAAATACAGAAAGAGGTGGCAAGTGCAGTTTCCTGAGAAGGAAAATGTTTTTGAACTTTGCATTTGTTGCCATACATATGCTTTAAATGTCTGTAACAATGCTACAATAAAGCAGAGGCTAATACTCACATTCTTTTCAGCCTCTTATATGGAGAGAAAGCCCCGGGCGGAATGCTCTTAATCAGGTTTTGCTCCAGACGACTGCAGACCAAACAGGATGACATGTTACTATGATGTCCAACACAGTTGAATCAAAATATGCTCATTTACAGGAGCACAAAACAGTACACAGCAGTATTCAGTAACATTTAGTAGTATATAGCAATGTACAGCCATGTACAGGAACAAATCTCAATGAACAGCAGTATACAGCAATATAAAGGCTTATACAGCAATATAATGCAATAAACAGCAATGCATCGCAATATTAAATAGTATACAGCAGTACAGCAGTAAAAGAAACAACAACATACAGCACTATCTGGGAATAGAAAGCATTTTAAAGCAGTATACAGTAGAATGAAGCGGTAGAGAAACATATAGAGCAATGTACGCATAGAGCAATATACAGGTGTATACAGCACTCCACCTGCAGAAAATATACAGAAATATATAGAAGTATCTAGAAATATAAAGCAGTACAGGCATTTTACAGGAATATGCAGAACTATATAGTCATATACAGCAATGTGGACTATTATTAAGTGTGCATATCATTCTGCTGTAATATAGAGTGATATATAAATATATAAGGTAATATATCATCGTTTACACCAATATACACCAGTATATAGCAAAATGCAGCAGAACACAGCCATACACAGTGATATACAGCAATGCACAGTATTACACAGCATGACAGACTGCAACACGTTTTCAGAGAAAACCATTTCCACTCTTGTTCCTAACCTGTTTATGGCAATGTGTACATGTGAATGTGTGTGTGTGTGTGTGTTGTTGTGGTGTGTTGTGTTGTCCTGGTGATGTGGAGCATGGCAAGGCCACAGTAAGTCATGGACAGAGTCATTAGTCTGTGTGAGAAATGGGTCCGGCTGGAGCGTTCACGGCCCCTCCCCTCCCCCTGACCACCACTGTCCCCTTCTCTCTCCGCAATCCATCTTTGCCACCACACACACACATACACACACACACACTCACACAAGATACCATCATATATGCACATATATACATGCACACCCACAACACACACCTTCTATCACCCAACACTCACACCCTTCTGTGCTGCCCCAGGCGGTAGTTAGAGCTCCTGCAGGGGGAATTACTGAGAGGGCCATCCAGTGATTTGATGGCCATGCTGCAGATTGAGAGGAGATGGTTCTGAGTTTTCAATCTGCTCTGGAGCTCGCCGTGACTCAGCCCTGGCAGCTGCCAGTGGAAATGGGTCTCCGCTGAAATGAGTATAGACCCCAGCGCCGCTCGGCCTATACATCATTTAATTAGCGCTATTTGTTTCTGGCCACAGGCACTGCTGGAGTAATGTATCCAGCCTGAGGTAGCCGTTTATTATGCAAAGGTCATACAGTATTGGCAGAAGGAGCAGGACGAGGAACGGCACATATCAGGGCAATTACGCACCTGTCCTTTAGTGCAAACAAGGGCCTGAGGATCGATATGTATATCAAATACCCGCACTGAGGAGGTGCTGAGACACTCCCAAGCAAGCGGAAACCCAAGCAGGCTGTGGCAAGGCTCACACATACCCGCACACACACACCACCTTCATTAGCGCTGTCAGTTGTTCCTCAGGTAATAGAGTGCTTGTATTTTTATTATGCGATCTGATATGAGGACTTCAGGTTTAGTCTGTTGTTATTATTTTAAAATATTTTGTATTTTTCATACAGAAGAGTGACAAAATGTGAAAAAACCCCCAAAAAGTTGGGTTTTAGCTGTGAAATGGGCAGGTTTATTATTATAAATGTGAGATTTTAATCTAAATAAACTGTATTGTACAGTGGCTGTGGTTCATATGACTAGGGATGCATGCACTTAAGGTAAAAAAAAAAAGGTCAGTTTTGAGATCAGGTACATTTTCCATCCTGTAGTTGCTAGTTTGGATTTTTGGGTATGTTAGTAGTGGACACAGCACACACAGTGCTGTGGTCTACAGCAGATCAGAGCAGAAGAAGCCGTCAGGCTGCGCGTGTGATTGAGTTAGGGCCACTGCGGTGCTGCAGATTAGAATGGGGCCCAGGCGTGATCTCATTTGCCTGAGTCTGGATCCTTGGCTGTCTGTATAATTGTGGTGAGCTCACGAGGAACAAACTGGAGGACCCCCAGCAGCCTGAGCCAGAGGTGCCCCCCAGCTCCTGCAGAGCGCTGACATTGCTGCTAATGAGGCTGCGAACTGCAGTGCTAATGGGCCTTCGCTATGCGACAGGAGGAGAAACAGAGCGCTGAACACCTTGTAATATCAGAGAGGCTTTATGTATTTATCACACTGGGGAGAGAAGGAGAGAGGGGGTGAGAGAAAGACATAAACACAGACAGTGAGAGAGAGAGAGAGAGAGAGAGAGAGAGAGAGATAAGGAAGCAGATGCAAGGAAAAAAGAAGAGATAAAAGATAGGGGTGGGCAATATGGTAAAAATATCCATGAGGTTTTTTTTTCTCTAAATATTTATATTACACAGAAATAAACACATTTGAAAAATGGCAAAAAAAGAGATAAAAAACACTGGTTTATTAAATAGGGTTTACAGTAGGTTTGCTGTAGTTTACAGCTTGTTTATATCTGGTCTTTTAATAATGAATGCAGTTGTTCAGTGGTTTTACACTCACAAGGAAACGTGTCTCACGAAGTGCTATATCACAGTTAAGATAACATATTGCTCCACTGCCCACTCCCAGAGGAAAGGACAGAGATAAGGGCAGGGAGAGTGAGGTCGCAGGGGTGAAAAATGAAAGGTGAGAGGTGAATGGTTTGTGTGACTGATGGTATGACTCACATTTCCACAATGCCCTCGGGCAGGTTGGCTGGGATTTCCGTCAGGCCTTTTCTCCTGCAGTCCACGATGTTGTTGTTGCAGGTGCAGCTGGCGGGACAGACGGACGCTTGCGGAACACAGGACCTCGGCTCTGACTGAGCAGGGCCTGCCGGGCAAGGAAACACACAGAAACTCAGAAAGCTCAAGGAAGATCGCATTCAGAGATAGACACGGCAAGGAAAAAACAAAACCATGGAAACCTGGAACACAGAGATAATAGCACTTCATTATGGAACGGATTGCATAACATAACTGCGAAACATCCCAACATGAGCCGAAACAACAAGCAGACATGACACTTGCTCAAATAAATGACACGGAATGCAAAAAGTGCAAAGATAATCAAAAAACACTGAGCTTTTTATTGTTTTTCCTTTCAGTGTAATTAAGAATGAACTTTTTTCTCAGTGTATTACTGCTAAGCTGTTTCCAGTATATTCCTCAGTTGATGAATGAAAAGGGGGAGGCAGAGGGGGCTTAATTAACAAGGCCTATATGTGAATACTTTCGCCAATTAAATGACAAGGTCTATTAGAATGCTCACAACACTGCAAGGAAAGACACATTTGCTTACATTTATAGTGGTCTGATGCTAATGAAGGCGCATTATGCATCATTTAATGTACTTTCCTGGATGGTGCCAGGCAAGCAATATTTTCAGAGAACAGAAAGATTATTGACTACTAAGCAGCAGCTTTCATCTTGAGTGATGTGCAGTGATGTGCTGGATAAGTGTGTGTGTGTGTGTGTGTGTGTGTGTGTGTGTGTGTGTGTGTGTGTGTGTGTGTGTGTGTGTGTGTGT
>JBBKCR010000031.1:7082229-7096342 GCA_037577295.1 Ladigesia roloffi | reverse complement strand
TGTGTGTGTGTGTGTGTGTGTGTGTGTGTGTGTGTGTGTGTGTGTGTGAGAGAGAGAGAGTGTGTGTGTGTGTGTGTATGCGCGCTGTACCTGAACAGACAAACTCTCGTTTCTGCACATCAGGAACGCTCAGCCCTCTCATGTGGGCGGGTGACATGCACTGAGTAAAATGGGCCAGCCCCTTCCTCTGCCGCAGCCAATCAGAGAGCCACGACAGGTGGCAGTCGCAGTGCAGGTTGTTGGAGTGCAGACGACTGGAGAGAGACAGAGAGAGAGAAAGAGAGAGAGACAGAGACAGAGAGAGAGAGGGGGCGAGAGAGAGAGAGACAGAGAGAGAGAGACAGAGAGAGAGAGAGATGGAAAGAAATTAAATAGCGATGAGAGAAAAAGAGAGGTAAAGAGAGAAGAGAAAAAATAGTGAGATAGAAGAATAATGTAGAAAAAGGAGGAGAATGAGAGAGAAAGTTATAGAGAGAGAGAGAGAGAGAGAGAGAGTGAGGAATGGATAAAGATGCCTCAGAAGAGATTTCTGGGGCCATCTATCTGGAGTGTGAGGGATGAGTGCGCAGTGAGTACTGAGTGAATACAAAGCTGCATTGTGACAACCTGGTTGTAAATAGCGCTATATAAATAAAAGTGAATTGGAATTGAATTGAACTCTCTAATGTTAAACATGCGCTGGGCCCTGTATTTTAACACCCCAAATCACTCTCGCTGGAATGTGGTCTCATTGGCTTTTTATCCTAATCACCATGCAGCCAAAAAAAGCCCCACAACATTTACCACCCCATAAGAATGCCCCGGGAGATGCTCTAAAAAAAATGTATGTTATTATTTAATAGTATTATTCACGTTGTTCAAAAAAGCATGTACAATTTTTTGTAAACGCAGATTGTAGACAGTTTAAACCCCATTTGTGTAAGAGGAAAAGGAGAGATTTGTGTGCAAACATTCTTACATATCTGACATTAGGACAAACCACAAAGTGGCCTCGAACCTGTTGATACCGAGCCTGAATCAAGAGTAAAGGTCACTCTAAAGTATTTAAACATATCTTTCTGGAGTGACAAAATGATACATTGTAAATGCACTGAGTGGCTAAACAACAATTCTACACATCTAGAAGGTTCAATTGAATTTACAGGATCTGTGTAACACAGCATTTGTGCGTTGATGTATTTGTGACCATGGCAGACCACCCACGATGCCTTGGGTGAAAAGTGCCGCCCTCTGCCAACACCTTCATTTTGTCAAGGTCTCCAGCAATATGGCAGCGCTCCCAATGCAGACAACCAGCTTAATATCTACCTCTCACGGATCATTACGCAGTGGGGAGGGGGGCGAGAGGAGCGGAAAGAGTGGCGTCAGCAAATCAAACGGCACGGCTGTACCCTTTACAAAGGCCTGTGTGTGAAATAATCAGGTACAATGCTGCTGGGGGGGCTACGAAATTGCTCATTGAGGATAACAGCAGGGACGAGGGTCCTTGTGGAGCCTTTCCTATTATAAACCCGGTTTACGGCTTCCTCGTTGTTGCGGATTAATTATGGGCGGGCGGGATTACGGAGATGGAGGGACGAGGACACTGGGTCCCTGGTGGTCTGGAGTGGTGTGTGTGTGTATGAGGTGAGGAGAGAAGAGTGCAAAAAAGCCCACAAAATGGCAGTGCAGCACACCTAGCATATCGACCAGTGTCCGCAGAAAATGACTCCTCGTCTAGCGGCGGGAGTCTCCTCGCCCTTTTTATTTGGCTGAGTTATTGAATGGCAAGCGCCATGGGGTGATATCATTTGATCTAATTGAATGGTTGCTGCACTAAGATAGCGAGTCTGGAGGAGGGGAGGAGAGGACAAAGGGATGGAGGGAAGAATAGAAGGAGGACATAAGCTGAACTATTTCATCAGAGACCTGGAGTCACCCCCCTCACCCTCTCCTCTCCCCCATCCCTATCCTGCTAAAGGGATTACAGACATCTCTAAACATTTGATTTAATAAGTTGTTTTTTTACGAGCGACAAATTCAATACAGGGGATCTCAGGGATATTAGAGGGCCGAAAATTCAATACAAAGGAACCGGGGTAGTAGGGGCAGCCTCTGCTGTGGATAATTCAATACGGCTGAGGGAGCGGCGCGCCCTGCCAGCCCAGCGTCAGCAAATTCAATCCGGCACGAGGGGGCAGGCCTGTCTGCAGACCCTGACGGATGGGACCACGGCCAGACTGCCTGACCGTGGAGCTGACCACTGATGAAGCCAGAGGCCTCTGGAGAAAGAGAAAGAAACGCGGGCTCTGGAGGGCCGCAGAAGGGTTCCAGCCCCCTAGACGGCCACAGAGCGCCTCAGGCCGGGGGGTTTGGGGGCCCAAGCTCCCAAATGTAAGTGCGCAACCAGCGTTTAGTGCTGACATCCTCACTTATTTATGTCTTTTGGAGCCTGGTGCTCCACCACATGCTAATCGTAAGGAAAGCTAGCCTGATCCCTGCTAATACGCCGACTCAGCCACAGATAGGACACCGTAAAGGCTTGGTTTGGTCGCTATAGAATTAATTGTATCGATTGTGGTTTGAGTCCAGCGGTGGAAAGCCGTCTCATCGGGCTCATTTGATTCCTATACAAACAATCCTTGGAGAACTGCATTCCTGAAAACAAACTCCAGCACCCCCACTGAGTGCTAAATCCCAGCTTGTACATATCTACAGCATAGCTCAAAAATCTGGGGACAACCCACTTGTCAAAATGTTGTTTTGCAAATGAAACATTTGAATAAACCCCTTTGGGGCCAAAATATATTTCAATGAGAAATGTAACTGATCTGACAGCAGGATTTGTTACTGGGCCAGGGTCATCAGGATGTTCAGTTTAGGACATCAGAGGAGAAATAAATTATTTTTTTAAATCTAATGATGGGTTATAAAATACTGGCAGAATATTACCAGGTTGCTTTTTCCTCATGGATAAATAATTAGGCTGATAATTTTGTGAAGAGGCCAAGTGTCCCTAGACTTTAGTCAGATTGTGTCTATTAAGTTTTTACCCTAAAAGTAAGAACTATGTCGTGATTTCTGTTCAGAAGTTTTTGACAGGAATCCCCCAGTGTACCGACCCAGTGTGTAGCTTCCCACTAATTCAGAGACATCCCTAGTACTCACAGAGTCCGCAGCTTGGGCATGTGGTTGAAGCTGGACAGCGGGATGAGGGTGATGTTGTTGTTGTTGAGAGTGCTGGAAGGCAGAAGAGAGACAGACAAGATCAGACAATTGTATTGATCCGGTGCAGCTTCACACAAAGACTGAGTAGCAGGAACACATTTTTAGTGGAAGCAGGAGAGCTCAAGCGTTCAAAACAAAGATGCACATCAAAACAGTTTTGTTGGAGGAAGCAGCAGTGCAGATTTGGTTTGTATGTCTGTACTGACGATGCCTCAGTAGACTTACCAACGTTTTTCTAGTTGGGAAAGATAGAAGATGATATCTTTAAACTAAACCAAATCCTAAAATGAGATCAGTGTAATTTGGAATAATCCTCCAGCCCAACGGCCTGCAAACACTGCATGTGTGAGTGTGCGTGTGTGAGTGTGTGTGGGGTTCCCGGCACCGCTGCCGTGCATATAAAGCATGATTGGTGTGTGTCCACAGCAGCGTGTAATCGGCTTTGAAGCATCATGGCCGGCGTGTGCTGCTGTAAGCATGGCCAGCAGACACTTCTGCTTCCTGCCACAGCTGCAGCCCCCCCTTATTAGTGTTAGTTAGCCACCTTAATCTTGTAATAAAGCTGTCCCACGCTTGCAAGCTCCAAGTCCAGCCTGTGCCCTGCCCCTCCCTCCATGCAGGACAGAACAGACCTGGGACTTTTCAACTGGGCGTGTAATGAACTCTTAAAAATAACAAAAACAGGCTTCTAAATGGTTTTTAGTATGGTCTTATTGTTCTAGACAATACACTGAGTATTATATGGAGGATCCTCAATCATTAACATGGTTCTTTATACTCGTTTATAATAAATGGTTCTTCAAAAATCCCTCCGCTGAGAGATTCTTTACGGAAATAAAAGTGGTTCTTGATTCTTCACCTAAGAACTGTTTTTACCACCTCTGTCGCTAACGCTGTAGCTCCAAATGCTGAAATTGAAATCGCAGCCAAAGTCTGGGGTCTGTTCATGCTGTGTAGGGTTTTGAGGGGTACAGAGCCAGAGAAGCTCCACAGTAAAAGCCTGCAGTTTTACATTTCAGGCCCATTTGGGGAAGCATTGCGGCTCCAAAAATGGCGCCAACTCAGTGTGTTACTGGATCCACCACGCATTCGCTTTGCACTCGAAGGCAGCTAATTCAATCTAAACCTCCTCATAAACAAGGGGGAAAGATGGATATGACCACAGGATAATACGTTTCAGAATATCTGCGATCCGACTCATAACTTCAAGCGTGGAAAATCCCCGTCCCCGGCGACAGCGGCGCTTAAAAACCGAACCGGAGGGAGAGAATAAAAAAAAGAATCGAAAAAAAGTGGAGAAAAAGAGAATCCCTCCAAAACATCGCATTTTTGCGGAATGTTTAATGACAATCTGAACATTTGTTTTGGCACGGGCCTCTGGGGGAACACTTAATTAAGGCTGAGGGATAGAAAAAAAGGGAGTGAAAAAAAAAAAACATCTCAATGGCATGGAAAATTATTGTTATTCCCCCCCAAAAATATTACACACAGGGAGGAGGAATCACCCTCGCAACAGGCTGACCGAGAAGTGTCCGGTCCTAAATAGGGGAACACGATCTTCTCTTCAAGGCTGTGGAGCGGTGGGAGAACAGAGGAACGCCCTGGTAAAAGCCTGTAATACCGGATCATCTGTGGAGGGAAAAACTAGCCTCCGCACAGGAAAGATTGGCACTTATCTAGCGTCCGCGGGGCTCCTTCGGGACAGTGTGAGGTTTTATGAGCGGTGATAGACTGAACTGTGCGCGCAAAAGCACAGAAGATGTTTCCCCACCAAGTCCAGTTTGGACACAGAAGAAGTACAGAGAATGGATACATGCAGTTTGAGAGGAATAAAGGGGAAAAAAAAAGGCAATAAGAACCTCACCCATCCCGCCAACCCTAAAGTGCACCTAACGGCTGGTGCTAATAGAGGCAGTGCTCTCCAACTCATCCATATTTCAACCGTCCAGTTTCCAGCTATAAAAAACCTGGGTAAAAATAATCTTATATGGATTTTGTTCTTCTGAGGCATAGTTAGAAATGGCTTGACCACATATCGGCGCCATAATGATCTAGGTCCAGGCAGGTATTGCCGAACTGTCAGGTAGCTTTATAATGTATAAAAATACTAACATGAATTTTGCATGGATCCTTTGAACGACAAAGGAAAATGCCGATCAAGGAAAAGGAGAAACAAATGCCTGTGCTTACCAAGCGTACTTATCCTCCTTTCGATACGTGTACCCGTGGTAACAGAGCCATTTCTGGACATCTCCCTGAGGCTTATCATGAATCAAAATGTTGAGGCTAAAGCCAAACGCTGCAGGGAGGAACTGATGGATCCTCTGTTTCTCCTGAAGATGTGAATTCATGCTTAAACAATATAAAATCGATACGAGCTCTTGATGAATAACGTGCTGCCGAAGCTTAACAATGTAACTTTATGATTTTATTTAAGGCGGTATTGGCAAGGCGGTCAATGGGATTGAGTAGCTATTAAGCGCTCGTTCACCTAGCCCTGCCTTCCAATGGGACCGTCTGGATGGGACACCTTCTTTTTCTTTCTTTCTATCCTTTTCTCGACTATGTCAAGAAGCTTTCCCACAGTCGCAGAAAGGCTAAGGCCAGGGTCTGGAGGGCCCTCAGCGTTTCTACAGCCCCTCATTAGAGGGGGTTTTGGAGAGGGCCTGGGACATTTCCCTCTTAAAAGAGGGTGAAATAAGAAATAAGAGAGCAGCTGGAAGCAGGAGAGAGAAAGAAAAAGAGAGAGAGAGAGAGAGAGAGAGAGAGAGAGGACTCTACAGCCTCCTAACTCAGAAGCACACACACACGTGTACACACTCCTACACACGCAACTGAGAAAACTGGAAGCCAGAGAGGCACGCAATGCGACATTATAGTGCCCTGCTCCTACTTTGTATGTGTGTGTGTGTGTGTGTGTGTATGGGTTTATGGCTGGGCGAGGGCGGACCACCACTCTCCTGTGTTCATATGCAAACTTGTTGGACTTCCCTCAAAGCGAGAAGGTCAACAGTGACTTGTTTTGTCCAAAGGTGAAGTTTCCCACGGGGGTCGGATTGGACATCATTCTCTTATACAATACAAATAGTCCACAACGTTGAAGTGTAGGCAAATAACCCTTGTGGTGGCGATTATTGTCAGCAAAATAACATGAATGACTATTTATTAGTACTATCCCATTCACATATTTTATTACACTTTATAACACTTTTGTTTTTTTTAAAGATTGACACTTGAAATGTAGAAGTGCAGGCTGGTTGCTGTGTTGGAATGCAGGATTATAGCTCTCTCATTTAAACACAGCTTTCAGATTGATTTTAAAGTGATACCTTCAGCAGACTAGGGTGGACAGCACTCACATGATTCTTATGGTGAGCTATAAATCAACAAACAGCAAATTACCAAACGGATCAGCGAAGTGGAAAGCTCCAGTTCCACTGTAACGAGAATCCAGAACCCACAGGCTGTAGGACTGAAAGTGAGAGCATGAGACTACAAGTGTGGAGGACCTGGAATTATTATCTAGAACCGTTACATCTATCTACAGTGGCATGCAAAAGTTTGGACACCACAGTGAAAACACGGGTTCTGTTGAAGTGAATCCAAGCATGCCCTTTATGTAGATAAAACCTCTGCACATTGTAATGCACTGCTACTGTTTATTTGTCAATTTGGGGGAAAAGAACTATATTATTATGAATATATGATAGATAAATAGCGTTCATGCACTACAGCAGGCGTTTTGAGGGGACGCTTTGGGTGCATGTTTGACTGGTTTGACATGAGGAAAAAAAATGGGACCCAGTATAAAAGTAAAAAAAAAGTCAAATCAAACATGAAAATCAAATATAAAGATCATTTAATATGTTTCTTTATAATTATATGTAAGTAGAACTACAAAACAATAACTTTAAACCCAAAACAATGTAATTATACCTTAAGAGTACAGAAATAACTGTAAATATAATAATATAATATAATAAGGTTTAGAGAGGGTCGACTTTTTCACCATAATTGTTTGTTCTGGTACACTTGAGAGTGTGTGTGTGTGTGTGTGTGTGTGTGTGTGTGTGAGAATGTAAGGAGTTTGTCTCTAACTCGTCTCAGTGGGTTAACGAGTGCAGGGATACGGATGCGGCGTCGGAGACGTGAGGTGACATTTCCAGAATGTTGCCATGGCTCCAAATGAGCCAATGTTGCAGTGGGTGAGGGCCCAGAGCATCGGTGCGCTGTGAGACCCTGTCGGCCCTTTAAGCCAAACGGAGCGGCCCCAGACGGAAACTAATTTGGTTATGAGGTCCCGGGCCCTTTCACTTGTTGCTGCGTGACGGAATCCGTCCAGCCGGGGATGGAAATGTTTGCTTTTGTCTGGGCACTAAGAGTTCAGCATCTGAGCAAAGCTGCAATTGGACGTGACTTCGCTAATTCTAATAAATCGGGCAGGCGGTAAACAGAAAAATCACATGATCTGCTGCACAAAATCCTACCATGTGGTTTAAGCGCAGGCTGAAAAGAAAATCTGTTTTTTATTGGTTCTAATTCACTTAGGTACACCTGTAACATCCGTGTGGACCCACAGTTTGGTTCCTTACATTTATAACTTCATAACTCGTTTGTTTTTATTGTCCAAATATGATGCCTTTTCTCAATATCTTCACAGCATCTCTCCTTAATACTGCATGAAACCTTCACAATGAATAGACCAATAGAAATGTTGGGAGAAGATGTCAAATATTATTTTTGTCTTTTTCCCTTTCAGATGCCTTCTCCTTGGTTTTGGGGAGCGTCCTATTTGATTTGCAAGATGAACTGTTAATATGAAGGTTAATATGAAGGTAAAAAATTCAATAACCCTTTAAACCAATGGTTCTCAACCTTTTCAACATTAAGGCCCACCTGTCTATCACAATAGGTTGCCAAGGCCCACTTGGCCAAATTACATTAACTTAAATAACCAATTACGGACCAAAGGCCTGTCTCAATATTAGATTTGCGGCCCAATCAAAAACCTTCGCGACCAATCAGTGGTTGAGAAACCTGGCTTTAAACTCTATGGATGGTTTTAAAGGCAAGATTCATCTCTTTAACCACTTTTGTAAATATATTTCTTAATGTTGTAGTGGCTTGTCTGTGAGTTTTTGCGGTTATTGTATGAAAAAGTCGTAAAGAAAAACTTTTTAATTCTCCAACATTATCTTCACCTGCCACATCTGCTAAATATGGTGGATTACCACAGGCAATCATTTCCTCACATTTCCCTGACAAAAACCCGAAGGAGACGCTGAAGCATCTGCCTATTGACTCCCATTATGAGTGAATTTTGAGTCAAAGGGTTTTAATGTTCTCTTCTAAGCACGGGGAGATTATTGTCTGCGCTAATGAACCATATGCTGCAGATCTGCAGATAGACATACTCCAGAAAAGACAGAGTATTCCTTTAAGACTCATGACTGAATCATAAGTCTGGTTTAAAGATTTAAGGCTGCAGGAAATCCACGCTGTGCTCTCTCTGAAGAAGACTGAGGTGTGTGAGTCTGGAGGCTGGAGGCTGAGAGAGGAACAGGTACTCCGGCAGAGACAGACGTGCTGCTCCGGCCCTTGATGAGGCCATTACAGCTTAAATGAGGACAGATTGAATCTAAGTTGCCCCCCCCACAGTCTCCCAGGTCTTGCTGGCCGCCCAGGAGCGAATGATTAATTGTGTGCGGGGGTCCTACTGCTGAGATGCTGCTGGTCCACAATCCCCCACCGCCTCCATCCCCTCCACCCCCTACCTTCCCTCCGCCCCTTGCTTTAGCGCAGACCGAAGGAAAGATAAGGCAACACGGGCACGAGTGTTGGTAAGGCAATTTCCTGTGCAGGAAAGTGCTGTTCGGGAGCTAATGACGGGTCCACCCCCTCCCCCCTCTCTAATCCATTCCCTCATTTAGCCACCGGCCTACTCCTGCCACTCGCCTGCCTGTTGTCTGTCACATAAAGCCTTCTATTGACTGAAAGGCAACCTTTCAATCAGGTCAGGCAGAAAGTAAGATTGATTTGTCCTGTGGGAGGCAAACTGGTGTTCGAAATTAAAGATGCATGGAATATCTGATTTGCGACGAATCCCGGCTCCTCTCTCCCTCCGTCTCTCTCGCGCTCTCTCTCCTCCTTTTCCTCTCTCCCTCCGTTAACCGCAGTGGGGCCATCACTCTCTAACTATGAACGGAGAGGGCATTAGGCAGAGCAGAACAGGGCTAATGTTTTTTACATGGGCTCTGAGGTTAGGAATGATTAGGGTAAAAGGGCGCAGGACCCCCCAAAAAAGGAAAAAAAAAAAAGAGGAAGGTCCATTTCTCCAGTTGCCTATACGAGAGCATTTAAAAGGGCAGAATCTGAGGCTTTGGTGGGGTATTGTGGACTTCACAATAAGTAATACAACACGTTTCATGGCTGATAGATTTAAGCCTGGATCTAACGCCCACTTGTCTCTCCCAAGCATGGCCCTGGACTTCACTGCGACCACAGAAACGCGATCGCCCCTCACAATTCCGTTTCCAGAGCTGGGCATATTTCAGCCTGTTTGAATGAGTTCTTTCCAGGTTTAGGACTTTAGATTATGTTGCAAACTTCTATAAAGTGTCAGAGATGAGGTTTTCTTACAGAGCAACGTTCTCCTTCACAATGAAATTCCTCTCCGAGAAGGCCCGAACCAGCAGCCCACCCTGCTCGCTTTAATTTGGCGTGCTAACAGACTGCGTGTGAGCAAACTCTAAACAAATGAGTGAAAACATCGTTAAAATACACTCACGGTTCAGAGTGAGTGTGCGGAATCAAAAGCAGATGAATGCCTTTGGTGAACGTGACGCATGGAGTGGTACGCTATCGAACGGCCTTGCTTAGGTCGCAGAACCGTCCCGTCGGGCCCGGAGCCCGGAGCCCACGCTATCACAATAAACTCGGCCTGGTTCAAACACGCCGCCGCGTGCCAAGCTGTCAAGAAAATGCATGGCGCACACAGTGACAAATGAAGGCATTTGGCAAGACGGGAGGATCGCTGTAATGTGAAAATTTTGGTGCCTCTTATCAATGTGTGGTGGAAGTGGGGGCGGGGTGGAGAAGGGAAAAGTCACCTTCAGCATACGGGTGCGGAAACGTCTCTGCACTTTCCTCCTCATAAAAAATGACAGAGTCTGGCGAAAAATTTCACATGATTTGACATTTGATTCAGAGCCAGAGTTTTCTGTACAAAAGTGCTTATAAAATATGCAATGGTCCCAGTGCTCTGCAGAGTGGTGTGTGTGTGAGTGTGTCTATGTGGGCAAACGTGTGTGTGGGTGTGTGTGTGTGCAAGCGGGTCTGAAACCTGGGGGGCAGTTACCCTCAGCAGTGAGTTTTTTTCCCCTTTCCCCAGTCTTTGAACACTTTTAACACCTTTTCTCTCTAAAACCTTCAAAAGGTAAAGCATGAGAATGTCAATGTCAGCAACTCGGTAGCATAAAAATGGAATTATGGTCCTAGTTTCTAACGGATCACTGTAATCTTATAGCAAGCTGATCACAAGTAACAAAACACTCCCACTGTGTCTCATTCAGCATGACTCTCTCCTGCTTTGGTGCGGTTTGTGGTTCGTGGCAAGGCCTTCACCTCAAAAAACCCCCAAAAAACAAAACAAAGCAAAAAACAAACAAACAAAAAGATTGAAAAAATGCCCATAATATGACAGGACATAAATATTCTGAATGAAAGTCCACAGTTTCTGTGTTAAATGCCTGTTTGTAGAGTAAACTCAGGGGAGGTATTGCATTGCCCTTGTCCTGTGTTCTGACCCAGTGTATTTTACATGACCAGACACTCGGCCTGCTTTCTGAAGGAGCCAACCACTGTGGCTTTGAAAACCAATCCCAAACCTTCGAGATATCCTTAGAACTCGGTTTCCGCCTCAGTTCAAAAAGAGGAAATATTTTTTGTCATCACTGAGGGTCGTAAAACAATCCTTGTCTACATGTTAATGCTGAGTCTGTCTGTAAGGCATGTAAATGTAGTTTTATGGTAATATCAGCTGCAATTGATGTGATATATTTTCATTCAGGGTCAGAGAGAGAGAGAGAGAGAGAGAGAGAGAGAGAGAGAGAGTGGATGGGTGGGTGGTCTGATACGGCATGTAACAGCAGAACTGGACGTAATGAGAAATAAATGAAGTATAAAATATTTTAATGCATATTATATGTTTTCCACATAGGATTCCCCCCCCCACAAAAAAACAACCTTCACTTTTTTGAAAAGAAGACACATGATTGTGAAGAACCGTATTAAAGTTTAAACAGCCAAGTAATGTAATGCAGCAAATAAGAGTTTATTTCCTGGAATTTGCTCTGATTTCCAGTGTGTAATGAATAATCATGGACATTAGATGCTCCCTCTTACATAGGTTAAGCCTTTCAAAGGCTCGCTCCCTGCAGATGAAGTATTATACTCATCACTGTGCTGGCCGCAGCACTTTCTCCCCTTCATTAGGATGCGAGGCATGCTCTGCGGTGGGGAGGGGGCGGGAGTTTGGTCCGAGATAGCTTTGAAGTCATTAGTTCAGTCATTAGCGCAGTTATGTTAAATATACATTACAATTCATCACCAGAAAGAGCCAATCATTTATTTTGCGTGGCTTGGCAGGCGTTAAATCACGCGCTGGCTCTGGGTGCGGGCCCCCGTCAGCCCTGGATGTTTGACGAGTGGTGCTCTTGCTTGATCAGGGCTCTCTTCTGATCAACTCATGACTGCTTAGCATCTTTAAAGCTGCTGGTTCTGCACGGTGTTTGTAGTTCTTCAGTGATCACACACACCACTCTCCAGCACGTCAGTACAAAGGCCTGATCCGCGCTGCAGTGCGTCATCTATTTAACCAGATCTTTACTGATGGCTGTGATTAGTTGAAGCATTTAGCCTTTTAGAGACCCTGACTGCCTGACCCTCCTGATGGAGTTCACACAGAGAGAGTGAGAGAGAGAGAGAGAGAGAGAGAGAGAGAGATTAGGCTGGAAAGTGTTGGGGTTTTTAAAAACACCTGTTTGAAAAAAAGCCTGCCTTATACTCCCAACATGTCTGGAAGATCCCAACAGTGAAGGCCGTGTCTTATTTATGCCTGGCTACTCCTGAACTGTTTCGTATTGTGGCCTTTAATGTTCCGTATAAGGCCTCCTCATGGAGAAGTCTATCTTTAGGGCAGCTTAGCTGTAGCCGCACCAGTGCTGTGCTTACGGCATAGGGCAGAGGAAGGACTCATTAAGCTTCCTCAGAGACACACCGCTGCATTAATCTGGAAGATAAAACTGCGAATGTCGTGCACAAGCACGAGCCGTCCCTCATTTTCGGCATCGTTAAACTAGATCTATGACGCGCTCAGAGAAGCGTCCCCAGCACCACACTTCCCAGCATTCGCTTAAGTAGACGTCAAAGGCGCCCACTCCTCGCTCCAGCCTGGAGACTCTAAAATGATGCATAAAGGGTACACAGCGTGGAGGGTAGTGATTACAATGCACTGGGTTAACACATCATGATTGGCTAACCAATATATTCCCCAGATACGCGCGGGATGTATGGCTCAATCAGTGGGGGAGCGGCGCATATTCATATTCTCCTGTTCTCCATGGCTAAGCATTTGGTAATGGGCTCCGGTGGAATCCGAGGGTATTCTGTATTATTAATGAAAATCGATTCCTGACTCATTCGCACTTTTCCGCTCATGTACTCCTGGTTTTTTGTTTTTTTTCCTCCTGATCAGGCCATCTTATGCTTTGAGTGTAAGGCGATATACAAAATGCTAAAAGGCCTGTTATGATAACTTGATTAAACTCAATGACATTATATATTTTTTTAAGTCCATGAATTAGCAATGATAAGCCAGCTGTTTGCATGACAATAATGCCGATCCTCCCACTCCTACTGCTCCAGCTTGCTTAGAATAAGACATGGATCTTAATAAACACTCATGATTTTTCTTTGTTCCATTTTGTATTTTTCATTTGGTTATTTTGATGTGTTTAGTCTTTTTCAGTAGATTATCTTTCCCCCTTTAAAGCATTTTAGATTTGTTTTAATACCACACTGATCCAATTTTCTACAACATTGATTACTCAGATTACTGGTCAAAGTAATTGTTACATTATTTAAATGTATAATAATCTTTTAGTAAAAGCCCTACAAATGAGCCTTATGTCATCTTTCTCTCTCTTTCACTCTCTCTCTCTCTCATTCTCCCTCTCCCTCTCTCTCCCTTTTTCTTTCTCTCCCACAGACTTTTTCTCTCTTTCTCAGCTTTACTCTCTTTTTCTCTTTTGTCCAGTCTTTGCTCCCCGAGTCTCTCTTGATTGTGCTGCTCTTCAATAACGCCTCAAAAACTTCTCCCAGCCTAATAGTGATGTAGTGTCGTGCCACCACGCTGCTGTCTGCTCTGGTGCTGGGGATAAATGGACATGGGGCTGGACTCCCACCTCCCCTCCCCAACCATCCACTGAGGGCTGCTCGTTTGGGGGATGAGGCTGGCACTTAGCACTCTGCCACCGGCCTGATGGATGGTGCTGCGGCGTTCACTGCCTACTGCTCTCTCTCTCTCTCTCGCTCTCTCTCTCTTTCTCTCCCTCTATCTGCCCTCTCTCTTTCTCTATCCCCTCTCTCTTTCTCTTTCTCTCTCCCTCTCACTCTTTTTCCCAATCTCTCTCTCTACTGTTCTCTCTATCTCTCTTTCCCTCTCCACTCTCTCTCTCTCTCTCTCTTTCTACTGCTCTCTCTTTCTCTCTCTCTCTCACTCTTTTTCCCAATCTCTCTCTCTCTCTCTCCCTCTTTCTTTATCTCTCCCTTCTCTCTTTCTCTCCCTCTATCTGCCCTCTCTCTTTCTCTATCCCCTCTCTCTTTCTCTTTCTCTCTCCCTCTCACT
>JBBKCR010000031.1:7052334-7073632 GCA_037577295.1 Ladigesia roloffi | reverse complement strand
TGTGAGTGTGTGGCCCTGCGATGTGCTGGCGACTGTCCAGGGTGTACCCCGCCTTCGCCCATAGTAACTGGGATAGGGTCCAGTCCCCCCCTGACCCCGAGTGCGGGATAAAGGGATAGAAAATGGATGGATACTTCTCAAATGTGAGATTTCATTTCAGGGCTTCACTAAAAACGAATTTGTGAATGTCTATAATATAGTTTCTGAATGGATCACTTCATGGTGTCTTTCTTATTTGAAGCAGCTCTAACATGAGTGAGGTACAGCTTTCTCTGGGCTTTGAATGCTCTTTTAAGCTGGTCAGCTTAACCACAGTCAAAACGACGGCACTGCAGATTACATAAGTGACCATTTCCCCACTTTAAAATAGTCCCTTGAATGCTGTTAGCTTTTGAGAACATGTCTCACCGCTGCAGGCCATGGATAATGTCTGTTTATGTCACCTGTACCCCAGTGCTGTAAATAGAGTGGAGGCGCTAAAATAGCCCTAACAAAGAACTGGCAATGGCCTGGGTTTAATACAGCTGATACCGATCCATTCAAAAATGCACCAAGCTTCCAGCACACAGCAGGACTGTAACGACCCCTTGAACTGCCTTCGAACACGACCTCCATCAGATAGAGCAGGAATCCTTCCAGAACCGCACCACACACCCAGGCCTGGGAATGCACACAGCAGCCGAGGCCGCATACCACGACTGATCTTTAACTACAAACAGAGCAAGTGGTCCATGCATAGTAACCTTAACAATCACACTCTCTCATTCATTAGGAGGAATTATCGATAAGCTGGGTCGGGGTTCCAGTCCTGACCTGGAAACATGCCGTGGAGTTGGGGAATGCACTGTTTATTGTTGCAGGCAAGAGACGAGGGATGCTGGTTTCCAAAGCCTCCCCTCCTCCCTCCACGAAAAGGGCGGATCTTTTGAACATGGAAAATTATCGTCTAGGTCAAGGAGGACAGTTTGGCTGAAGATCCCATCAGTACGTGCTTTGTGTCCATTATTGGTCAATTTGTTGGTTTTCTAAAGGGACGCAGTGACTGGCTGGTAAAGTCGTCAATGTCTATCACAAAGAAGGGTCAATACAGACATCTGATCTGTCGGTCATTTTAAAAACTGCTTTGTAATGCTCTTTAGTGTTTATATAAAAAAAATACAACTTTTCCATAATGCTGTATAATGTTCATGTAATGAACAATGGGTTTTTATAATTCTTTATAGTATTTAAACTAAAAATAAAAGTTAAAAATCGCTCCACATGGTAACATAGGCACTCTAAAATGCTCAATAATTTACCATAATGCTTTATAACACATTCAAGTCATTCAAGCTTTCAGTATATTTCCGGAAGCGTCGGGGCACTTTGCCTTCGGTTGTCTGTCGGCACTTAAAAAATGGGACCACTTGTCAATTTATGACAGCGAAATGAAGAGAAGCCGAAGACGGAATAATAATAATAGTTGATTAACTCAACAGCAGCCCGTGAACTAATCGATTATTGAATTAATTGTTAGCTGCTTCGTTAGTTGCCTACATAACAAGCTATGGAAAAATGGTGCGAACGGTCCCTGGATGTGCCACCGAGGGCATAAATTTGTCAAAGTCCATTAGTGTAATTGCATGCGGTTGGGGAACATTACTCAGTGCAATATCCTGAGGACATCTATCTTATTGAGGTATACTGATTAATTGATTTCTCATGATTGCTAAGCTTATCAAGTATTAAGATAAACGATCCAGGGGATACGGACCACAGGGCCGACTGCGGCTCAGGGGGAAAATTTGTTCTCTTTCTGGTGAGTAGAATGTGTAATACTTCACCACCTGTGCTAAACAGAGTGGACACGTTTTTCATTCACTCTGGCATAATGGAGCGAGACATTAAATCTTTTTTAAGGTGACATGAGGGTGCGGGCGGTGTTGGACTTACAGGTTCTTGACGTTGGTGATTCCACGGAAAGCCTTGCGAGGAACGGCCTGAATCTGGTTCTCGCTCAGGTCCCTGTGGAGAGAGAGAGAGGGGTGGGGGGAGAAAGATGAAATGTTAGGAGAATGTTTGAAGCCACTTCACATTACAGAAGAAGGATCTCCGGCCAGATGGGTATTGAAACGCTCCAGCCTTTTCTTGAACGATACCACTCCTCTTTGAAGTCCAAAACCAAATTGTTCAACAGACCATAAATGTCACATCTTCCTTTTTTCCTTTGGATGCTCCATCACTGCAAACGTGCTTGTGTGAGCACCTCTAATGTAAAACATTTCGAAAGCATTTCCTGAGGAGCGTGGCTGCGCGAGCCATTCATTATTCCTGGGATAAAAATGAAGAAATTACACTTGCGCAACACGAGAACCCAAGCTGGAGGAAAGCAAACAAACAAAGAAGAAAAAATCTCCCCACAAAAGACATCAGCATATTAATGGCCAGCATGTTTTATTTATTTATTTATTTATTTGTGAGCCAAATGATTTTTGACATGTCACAATGGCCTTGCTTAACTTTATTAAGCTTGTTTGTTTGTAGGCTGATGTTGGCAAATATAATTTGAAAACCAGAATGCAATTACTGGCCAGAGAGGAAACAAATGAGATATGGAATATCTGTCCGGCTAATCGGAGTGTCTGCCTCACAGTCATGCCTGCAACACACAACACGGAGAGCCCTGAGCTTGGGTCAAAACGCCTGCCCTTGCTACAACCAATTTCACTGATAAACAATCAGGCACGACTCCAAGCACTCGGAGGCCTTCTGCCAGGCTCCCTGCGTTCTCCCTAATCATGCATCACCTACCGGACTGCCAGCAATTTCCTCTTAGGAGCATTATACAAACAGCATTTATCAGCCTACCCCTCCTCCCTGCTTCCCTCTAAAACTGGATATGGATGGGTTTTTTAGGAATCAATCAACTTTTATTAGCGCCAAAAAATAAAATCTTAATAACTCCGTTAGGCTCCGCGCTGAGGGAACACAGGGTTTGGGGTCTGGCTGCTTTTGATTGGTTCTGTCATGTTCAATGGCCTAGCGCTTTCTTGGATTGCCCGTCTTTGTTTGCTAGTGCTTGGGTTGCCTTGATGTGAACAGCATGCTCTTTTTTTTTTGCATGCCTCCCCTCAGAAAAAGCTATGAGCTCCATGCACCGTGGAGGCAAACTGCATTAGCCATAATGGCCCCAGAAAGAAAATAAGCCCCAGCAAACATGCCTCATTGCGACCCTTACACCGCTTGCCCACTCCCTTTCGTGGCATGAATGCAAAGCAGACATGAAGGCGAGTGCATGAGAGCAGGAATCCTCTGTGTACTTGTTTTTTATTCACTCGTATCATGAAAGGTGCAAGCTGATCCTAGCACATGCTGTGCTCCTAACGTCCAAGAGAAAAGGAGTCCTGCTGGCAGGCATGTGATGCTATAAGCTAATCCTAGAGGAGAACACATCAAACCTCCTAAATGTGATGCTATAAGCCACTCGCAATGAAAAAACTTGTGATGCTATTAGCCAAGACTAATGAAACACATGTGCTGCTACTAGCCAATCTTAGCGCATGCCTTGGGATGTCACCAGACAATCCTAGCACAGGCGATGCGATGCTACTAGCCAATTTTAGCAGATAAGAAAACCTCCTTTAGCCAATTTTAATGCAAGGCATTCAAGCACAGGAAGGGGGATCCTACAATTTGCTTCAGCTCAGTGCAGGTGCAGATCTGATATGACTTTTAACTTTACATCAAGACATTTCATGCTATAAGCCAATCCTCATTCAGAGCCTGAACTAGCCAATGCTAGCCCAAATGGCAGATGCTCATAACCAAATTTAGTTCAGGACACAGGACGCTATAAGCCAATCCTTGTGGTATCCCGACAGCTAATCCAAGCACTCAGAGCGTGCCGCTGCACTTCCACAGCTAATAAATGTTTTATTGTTTTGTTTACTCAGTGGAATCTTTTCACTCCCATCATTCTGACAAAAAGGCAAATTGTCCCAGCCAAAAAAGAGCATTTATGAGGAACAATAGCTCTCAGCGGCGGCGAACAACTCAGAGCTCCTTTTCCAGACTGACAGTGAGATGAACTCGTAGGCGAACAGGGAACACGCCACAGCAATAAGCTGCATTAGGTGTCGCTTAATGAGTAACGACTGGAAACTCAAAGCTGTGCCTGTAAAGAGATAATGAAGGTTTATGACAGAGAATCTTTGTGCCAGGAAAAATAGTGAGGCACACAGTATTAATCTCGTTTAGTCTTACTTCTAAATAAAGTAAATGGAGCCAACACAAACATTTTGCTCATGGCTCCGTTCAGAATTCATTCTCCATGAACTATCTCTGGTGTGTGTGCAGACCTATAGAAGACCGATGCTTGGGCCTACAGAGGTCAACTTCAATCAACCAGGACATTACTGAATCTCTTACACACAAATAGCATGTGTGTTGAGGGTGGGAGTCCATCAGTCTCCTCCCCCCCCTGACAATCTGCTTGCAAATTTCATTAATTTTATTTTCCTTTCGCCCTCCTCCTTCTTCTGACTTGCAGGACGGCTGCCATAAATCTCCTATTGATTCCATTAAAGCCTCCCATGTCCAGACAACCTGGCAGCGCCAAAACATATTACTGATAAAAGCTGAACAGCACACAAGGATAACGGAGCGGGAGTGCGAAGGAGAATCTGTCCTCAAGCACACACACACACACACACACACACACACACACACACAAACAAACACAAAACCATTCACAACAACAGAGCAATATTCAGGGTGTGTGTTGGTCAATTCCATTTCTTATCACACTTCAAAAATGTCATCCTTTATCTGTTTCCTTGAAAAATGGAATAAAGCATTTTAGCACTGGATTATTCACTCTGCGTTTTCTTCCCGATGCTTTCTCTCTCCCGGCAGGAAAAGAAACGAAAGGAGCAAAGGCAAAGTGAGATTGTCAAAGACGTGCAAGGATAAAGAGCATATTACTGTAACATGGACTGAGACACTGCTGGAAGCCGTTTCCAGTATTTTCCCACAGATCAAATCACTGTCTCTTTCGGCGCTTCCAGCGCAAATCTGCTAATGCCGCAAAGTCAAAACAAGCATCAGTCTCTCTCTGGTTTATCAAGAGCGCAGTGCAGTGGAGGCTGTATTCTGGGCTGCTGATTCGTCTCCTGTCCATGCCTCTCCTGCTATCTATCTACTGTGGCCTTGCTTGCTGGGCTTGGTTTTGGCAGGCCTGTTATCTGCAAGCCAAATTGAATCTTGGGTGGAAGACCCCGTCAGAGGCACTGATGCCTGTCATTGGTCCCGGTTTACTTTGGAGAACCCACCATGCACCTACCCGCCCACTGTAATTCCTTTCTACACCAGGACACCACCTACAACCACGCCTGTGTTTGGAAAAGCAGTAACAAACTCTGCTTACCTGTCACATTTGCTTGCTAAAATTTATTAAAAATAATTATGTCCCTTCATTGCCTTTGTTGTACATTCTTGATATTGTGGAATATAATATCATGGTCACTGACTTTGACATTGAATTGTGGACTTTGATAAGTTACAGTTGAGAAGTTGCCCTTTATTCTCAGTATTTTGTAATGTGTGAACAACGGAAAAAATTCAAAATGGCCTGGAAAAAATAAAAATTTCGAATGATTACATTGTTTTCTGTGAATTTCTGTGCTTATTTAAGTTTGCAAGAATGTTCAGCTAGCGATGTTTTTTTTTTTGTCTGTACTAGAATGACATTTGGCTATTTAAATACTGATGAAGACTGATATAATGCCTTTGTTAAATGCACTGAGATTATATTTCGAATGACCTGCTCTCCAGACACACATACTTTATCACTGTTACTCAATATAACAGACCAGTTGACGTCTTTACACTCTCCCCAACACTCTGGCTCAGACAGGCATACTTATAGGCTCACTACAAGCTTCTACTTTATGTCCATATGCTCACTGTACCCTTCCCACATCAACATCTATACATCTCACATCATGTCTAAACCGAACTGTCCACCAGAGCTCTAAGGCACATGAAGGTGAGAGGTCAGCAAAGGCCCGCAGCAGTTCTTATCAGGAATATTGCCTTACATTATTAATTTACAACAGGCCTTCATAACCGCGCCCGATCACATCCCCTTCATATTACATCTAAAGAGCGTTCACAGCTTCAGGGAAGGGTGGCTCACCTCGGCGCCGAGTAAAGTCAGAGCTTTCTATGGGTGTATTAGCGTCCATATGCATACCGCTGTCCAGCATGGTGGGTTACAAAGAGTGAGGAGCCTAGGGCATATAGGCAGGGCCAGAGAATTATAAAAACACCATGGGCCCAAGATCTCAGAGACGTATTTGGTTTTCATCAGGGTGTCGAGGGAGATCAGGCACTAGTGATAGCTCAGAGTACTGACAAGGTTAAGACAGAGGCTGGTCTGGGTCAGGCACTGATCTCTCCCTCGCACACACATGCACACTTGTTTTTCTGCCGTGTCAGAATGTTGGGTCATATATACACAGATTAGCCATAACATTATAACCACCTGCCTAACAGAAGAGCCATGCCTCCATAAAACCTGCAGTTTTGGAAATGCTCGGACCCAGATGTCTAATCATCACAATCTGGCCCAGTTTTCCTGCTTCCCACACATCAGCTTTACTTTAATTAATCTCTCAGTGGTTTTACTGTAGTGGTAGATGTCCCGGATCATTACTATCATAACAAAGAGTTGCATGTCTGAAATACAACTGAGATTTTAAAGGGAGTTCATGCGTTAATAATTGGTTTGATTCCAAGTACATTTCTACCTTTAGATACATAGATGAACCTACATAACCTGAAACTGTACAAATACAAGTTCATGCACACACACACCCACATGCACACACACACACACACACTCTCAGGAAGCATGGGTTATGAGATGCACATTTCTGATTTCTTTCATTAAAGACACAGCCAGAACCAGAGGGGGAAGAGGACCCCCCAAGGGCTCCATAAGCGTTTTGTTTTATGAAACCAAAGACGCCTTTAGTGGACGATTCCTTTTCCCACTGCAATCTCTGCGCATTCCCATTCCAGCTGCTGCATCAGAGTGCTCCCCCCACCCCACTCTCATCCGTCTCTTTCTCTGTGTCAATTCTCATCCTATTCTGCTGATACTGTCAGGACACTCCTACACCGGGGCTGCAATTCATTTAACACTTATTCAATAAAGATATATAGAAAGGGGCATAATAAATACTGACCCCTTCGCTGGCTCATATTTCAGCCCTTTTACAGGCCTGGTTATGGATGTGATGGGTGGAGGACAGTAGCTTAGGATTCTCCTGCAGTTAGCGGCGGTCTCCATCTTGGTTTTATGGCCACTTTTAAAAATGGAGGCAAATTAAAACACTATGGATTCCTGGCCTTGAAAGACTCTAAAGTGTAATTGGCTTTCAGGATGACTGTAGCTCTTAATTAAAGCAAAGAGCAGAGGCACATTTTCATTGGCCTGCATGAGGAATAGAGGGGAAGCAGAGGCTTAATGTTGCTTTCTCTTTGAAGAATGGTGACTGACTCTATCTTTCTGCCTGTTTGTCTTTTCCTCTCTCTTTCTCTCTCTCTCTCTCTCTCTCTATCTCTCCTCTATCTCACCCACTCTCTCTCTCTTTCTACAACACCAGCCTGCAGAAACAGCGTGCATTCCCCACACTTTCCCTTCTATTAATTCAAGTTATGATTGCGGTTTCTATGCTGAAATTTATCTGTAAAACAGAGAAGTGGAGGCAAATATTATATTCCAGCAAGTGGCAGGGAACCAGCAAGGAACCACATGCTGGCATTGGATATGAAGCCTCGCTCTTCATGACGAGCGGTGCAGAATAGTCATATTACAGCTTTTAGCTGGAGGTTACGGCCCTCAGTCAGGCTTGACGGACCAGACAGAACGGCGCTGTAAGGTACTTCTTGTCAGCTTGGAAACAACACTACATGCACTACGCTGGACTTGTGGCAGACAGGAGGCAGATGAGGGCTTAAATGATGACGCTGGGGAGGTTTCAGCAGAGCACTGGCTGTGTTAAAGCTCACAGAGAGGGCAGATCTGGAGATCTGACTGATGCCTAAATGTGTATAAAAGCCAAGGACAACAGGAAAATAAGGAAGGGGGACGCAATAAAAGGAGGAGAGAGAGAGCAACATAGAGGGAGAGAAAGACAGGAGACCGGGAAGGAGAGAGAAGGACGGAAGCAAAGAGAAAGAGAAAGAACACGTGCAGAGTGACAGTAAAGGAGAAATAATTAATGAGAGGTTGGGGAAGACAGAAAGAACATAAAAAACAACAAACAAGAATGAAGGAGAAAAGGAGAAGGAACAGGAAGAAAGATAATGAAAGAGAGCCAATAAACTAAAGAGAGGGATAGAAAAAGAGCGAGAACAGGAAAAACAGAAAGAAATAGAATAATACAGAGAAAGAGAACGAGATTGAAAAAAAAGGACATGAGAGGATTAGAGAACAAAACAGAATGAGAGAGTGAGGGAGGAGTATACGAGAGAGAGAACAAGAGAGAGAGAGAAAGAACAACACACACATTAGTTTCGACTGTGTCCCGATCAAAGCTTGGCGGCATTTGGTTTTCTATTCCGCTCCAGCCGTTTAACTTCGTGCCCTTGCTTAGTGTCTTACATCCAGCGCAAAGACTCCTTGATTTAATTAACTCAGTGCTTTATGAATAAAAATATTCCAGTATTGATCATCCTGAGAGCTGACGCAGGCTAAACTGGGACAGTCATTCGCTTCATTACACTGCCCTGCATTTTTTTTTCAGCTGGTAGCAGAGGGCAAAGAAAAAAAAAGAAAGAGGCAGCTTCTAAATCATGGTAAATGGGCTCAAATGCTCCCTTGGGTGCTTAAAGCTCTCGGCTCCAGCTTCAGCATTCCTCTACCGCTCCCAAGAAAACGTCCGTGTATGGAAATTATAAATGGAAATAGTTTTTTGCCCATGTAAGTATCTATTATGTTTTGTCGATACTTTAATTAAATTGGACAGCTTAATGTGATTTACCCTGATCCATACCCTTTATGGTTATAAAAGCCTTTTTGGCTCCTGGCCCGAGAAATGTCGAACAAATTTAGATGAGTTGGAGGCAGGGAGTGTGTGGGGGGGGGGAGGGGAATAGTCGGAGAGGTTGGGCACAGAGGGTGATTTGTTATTGGTTAATTCACTTTTATTCCTCTTGTCATTTGGCTTAATTCTCCTTCTTCTGAGGCATCTTCTCCCCCGGACGCGGCCTGAGCGACGGAGCGGGCTTTTAGGGAACATTTATAGTGGCAATAAAATGTCAGTTATAAGGCATGACGAGGACAGCCGAACTGTCGGCCTGTCTGATACGCCAGAACGCTTTCCAGATAGGGGCGCTTCAGAAAGATGGGAGCGGAGAGATTGTGTACCAGGTCTCGTATCGTTCTCGTACGAAGCAAAAGCCCCCCTAAAAACAGGGGGGGAAAAAACCCGGCTGAAAGGATGAACCTGCTAATCACACAATGGGATTTGAGGGGCTTTTAAAAGGAGTGGGCTGGGCGCCTGAGCCCGGCTGCCTCTCCATCTCCGCATCGCTCTGTTCACATCTGGGCCCCCTCAGCAGCCATAAATAATACTGAAGAGATTAAGAGATTGGCTGGGGGGTAGGGGTGGGGGGGTGGGGGGTGGGGGGTGGTGGTGGTGGTGGGGGGTGATTTTGAGGCGGCATGTGTATCTGCAGAGTTTCAATTCATCTCGCGGCAGGTCACGGTTGCCACGGAGACCAGGAGCCATGCTGTCCAATTAACTCGGAGGCTGGTTGTGCAGGTGCAGGTGACGGTGCGGCGAGAGCCTGTGTGTGATTTTCTGAGGGGTTTTTGCGGTGGTGTTTGCGTGTGCTTGAGAGAGACAGAGTCAGACTGAGAAGCTGACTTCTCTCAATTAACCCCCTCAGACTGCAGGGGGGGGGTTAGATGTTTAATGCGCGTCTCGGGCCGACGGCCGTTCTGGACTTTTAGGTTCTGAGAGATGCCCATAAAGTGACGAATGTTCAGCAGCTCAAAATCGCGAAGGATTCTAAAATTCTCAGAAACAGGACATGTCCGGGAAATAGAGGACGTCCCCCTACTCTTTTCTCTGTCTGACTACAAGAAGTGAAACATTTTGCACGGACGTTTCTGAGCTTGCGGCGATATTGCCGAATATAAGGAGAAAAAAAAATTATTTACATTGTAATTGCTGACATTTGTACCAAATAAAATATTACCAATGTTTGTTCTGTAATGCCTTACATTACCGCGTTACAGCAAAAAGCAATGCATTACAGTTATTAGTTACTTTTGTAACGCGTTACTCCCAACACTGTGTCCCAGGGACGACAAACTCACCCAACATGAGCCTGCTTTATTAGTTGTTGACTTCACATTTAGAGTAGAGCTTTATCTGTACCTCTGTCTGCCTCACACTTTTGGTCATTACTCAAAATCTTTTTAAGAAGCCAATCAGAATATGTGCTCATATGCTTTTCATGTAGCACGGGTGAGTGTGTGAGCAGTCTCAGAAACATATTCTGGCATCTCTTGGGCAGTGTTCACACTACAGTGGAGAGAAAGTGTCTCGTCCATTCACCTGAATAGAGCTGTTTTGCCCTGAAGCGAACAGAGGCAGAAGTTCAGATTTGGTGAGGATTACCATGACGCCACTGTGCACTGACTTTCAAACGCATGGCCGATGACTGCAGGCTATTTTTCTGTTATCCTGTCTCTGTATAAAAATGGAGAACATAAAAAAATGGCATTGTCTGAGTTATATATATTTATCAGTTCTTGTAATGTGTGATTTATAAGAGAGTACCTTGTATAAAATGGTTTCATTTCTAATGGCTATGAGTCTATGAGCTTGGGTTCAGTGTTTTAATGAATACCTGTGCAGGCAAAACGGACAAGAACTTAAAACCTCAATCCAGACTCTTTACACATTTGGCGAACCTCGATTTTGTAGCATTTTCATTGGCATTGGCGAGCTTTTTCTGAGCTGTCAGCTCTCTAGACCAAACCTGGCTTCCAAGTTCCAGACTTGAGGGCCTCCCAGGCAATGCCCTTGACATTTATGTCTCATTCTAGTTAAAATAATGACAATATAACAGTAGAGTAACAAAATAAGTACTAGGGTCACTGCAAATTATTATTTACCCATAAATTGGCTGGGCTACTAAGCTTGGCACAGTTCGGTAGACAGGACGTTCTCTCTGATGAATTGCAAAGAGGCAGATGTAGGAAAGCCTCTGTAAAGAGCAAGCATGCTGGCGTAGGCGCTGGAGCAGAGTGTGATTGCTGAGAAACAATACACCTCTGTCCTGTGTGCTGACACACTCGGTGTGGGCGCAAAGACACTGTGTTTGTGTGTGTGTTCATGCATGTGAGTGTGTGGTATTCTGTTTGTGTATTCTGAATGACCATGGCCTGTCCACAACCACCCACATCACCTCTGTTTCTCGGCCCCCTGCTGTCACTTTGCCTCCCTCTCCTCCCGTCTCTGTGTAGAGAACAGCACGGGCGGACACGCCACCTTTGAAGCGAAAAAAAAAAAAGAAACCAACAAGCCGGCGTCCTTTGATCAACACGATCACAAACAACAAGAGGGAGCCACCCGATGGCACACGCTACGATTTCAAACAGCTATATCAAATAAATTTGAAGCATCTGCAGAAATCGCATTCTGTAAACAAGTCGCCAGAACCTGGTGAGTTAGAAACCGTGTAGACAGAGGGCGGGTTGTTTGCCGCTTGGTTGGCAAATAAGTCTAATCTCTTTATAATGAGAGTAATCCAGTTAGACCCAGTAAATGTCAGGCTAATCGAATAAGGGCCAGAACTAGCTCTGTGTGTCGAAGAGCCGCAGCCCTCTGCGGACTAACTAAAACCCGCAACGCAACCTGCACATTATCAATGGAGACTAATGATGAATGCAACCGGGATGCAATTTAATTTCAGCTCCTGATTGTTGCTTTCAGGATATTCACTAAGAGCAAACGCCCACCTGTGAAATAGTGATGAATGTTTTCATATCTACAAAGATGACATCCACTGGTACTCAGTAAATGACCAAAATATGTCTCTTGCCATCACAAATCTCAGGGCATTGCCTGTTTCGAGATATTATAACAGTGGCTGGAATAAACAAAGCTCCTATATAAGAAGATTTCTTAAAAAAATTTATTTACTCTTCTTTAAAAGGCCCATATCACAACTATTATTTTCGTTTTTGTAATAAAGATGTTAAATGTTTCACTGCTTTTAGGTTCGTCTATCCACAATCAAGGTATAGAAAGTTTTTCAACTCAATTCTAAGCAATGAAGAGAGGTTTTAATGAAGTCACAAACACAGTTAGATTTCTCAATGCTGTCATTGCATAGAACTTGATGTGAAAATCGAGCTGCCACTTCATTTTAAGCCAAACAAAAACAAAAAAAATGCACCAAATCCTAATAAAGAAGACTTAAAAGTGTGGAGAGTGGTCAGGATATTTGAAGGGGTCAGGTTTGGGGGGCCGGGGGCGGAGTTGGGGTGTCCGGAAGGAGACAGTCTTCACCACACAAACCATCCATGATCCAACTGGCCACAACACCAGTGGAGCCAAGAAAAAGTGGGCCTCCACTGTCAAGAGAGTTTTTCTAGCTCTGTAATTACTCTGCATGTGAGTATACGAAGGTCAACACAGCACGGTAATTAACATGTAACCTAAGCTGAGAAAAGTCTAATTGCATCCAGAGAAAGGAAAGGAGAGTTAAAAAAACAACCTGAGGAGAGAGCTGGGGGCCGAGACCCAGGGGGCTCCAATCAGTCCGCGCTGCTTTTATCGCATGTTAGAAAATCCCCTCTCTACTTTTCCAAAAACGGCCACCCAAACATAGGCCTGTAATGGAGAAGACAAACACACACAGTCTCGTTTAGGATTAATTGCTCCGGGGCTCTAATGTGGTGGAAAAGACCTGTGCTGTTGCTATAAGCTTTCCCAGGCTACTTCCTATGTCCCATTCAGGGTTCCATATTAAGGCCCCAAATTTCCAGGCACTTGTGTCGTTTTTAAACAAGGTCACGCAGCATTCGCTCTGGGGGTCAAGAATGAAAGAAAGAAACCCATTTCCAGTTTTGCACGGCAGCTTTCTGGGTTATGTATCTGTTTTCTAACAAGGTATGGAGGTCAGAGGTGCTAGAGTGGAATCACAAATGGATAGAGCAGATAGAGAAAGAGGGAGAAAGGGAGACAGAGGGAGAGAGAGAGAGAGAGGGAAAGAGAGAGAGAGCAAAGGGACAGATGATAAGTACAAACTGCAGGCGCCTCCTCAACCACAAGATGGAGCCCCCTGGCTTCTCTCAGCCATTTCAAGCCAACCAATCAATAAGTTCAGCTCTTGGTGGGCTGGCAGAGCGCTTCAGAAGGCCAAAAGCAGGCCCAGCGCCCTGAGAGCCATAATATTTCCCCACATGTTTACTTGCGAGCACATTAACGCACAGAAGGGCCGACGAGAGGGTGGCAATTATGACGGCTGGTATCTGCAGTGGGGCTTGGAACTGCTCCCTTAACCACACACACACACACACTGGAGAGAAGCAGGACATGTGAGGCCGCCTGCAGGAGGCTGTGGTGCAAATAGAGCAAACCAAAAAGTGACACACCTTAGCAAAGCACACACTTTCCAAAAGGCAGTTCCTTAAATAAAAATAAAATAAAAATAGGACCGCTTGAGGTCATTCTAGTTAGAATGTCCAGTTAAACATTATTTTAGCATCTGGCCAGGGAAAACAAACTAAAATTAGCCTCCTTAGCCAACGGAGGCAGATTAATAGTTTTTTGCTGATACTGTTAATCAATAGCCACTGTCCGTGACACAACTAAGTAAAACGGTTTATTAATTACTTCTACCGGGGGTCCTCGAGTTACAACATTTTGGGCGAACTAATTTGTTTGCCTGTGGTGGAAGAATATGTAATAACTTGGCGTATGCGTGAGGACATTTTCCTTTTCCGTTTTCTGTGTTTTCCTTGTCCTTTTTAGTTGTGTTTTTATAATTTTACAGCGGTGTCAGTATAGGTAAATGACTGTTGGCTCTGTGGCGTAACTCACGGATGCCCTGCATGCATTTTCCTATGCATACGCATACATTACCACCATACTGATATATTCTTATAAAGAATTTGTCAGAATTCTTCTGAAAATTTGAATAGAAAGTATAATAATAGGAATGATAAAACTATATTATGATAAGGGTTAACAGCCTGAACTACTAGGGTCTGGATGAGCTGGAATCTGGGGCATTGTTACTTAATACTGATGTAAACCCCTTGGCTATGACATTTCAGTCTTTTCTATCTGTTGTCATTTGTCAGATACTGTATCCTGCATGAACTGGCCTAACAAATCACATTAAAGCCTCTACTGGTGAAGCCAATCGAACTCAAATCGCAATTAAGTTACATCAAGTCCACATGCCGTTCTGAAATGATAATGCTGACTTTGGTTTCAGAGATAAATTCTTCCAGTATAGATTTATTTCATGTATCACTTCTAGGACTTTTTTGCTTCTGTCTTTTTTGTGCTAGTTCAGTAACTAAGGAGGTTGGTGTGTGTCCACTATCAGGCCTCTGGAAATAAGATACCAGCAGGGGAGAACGCCATGCCTCCCAGCCCAAACCTAAAATATCCACATCTCCAGGCACCGCTGGGCCATGCTTGTTCTGGGTGGGACACTAGGCTCCATCAGGAGGTGAGCATAAAAGAGAGGGAGCGCCAAGGAGATTAGGATCATACAATATCACATTGGACGGAGATGAGTAGCATGCATGACTCATTTCAGTCCAGGCAGGTTCTTTCAGTGTATACACACAAACACACACACATACAGAGGAGGTGGTGGGTGACAGAAATGGCCGTGCTCGGTATTGTTTCCATTATGGGTGCCCAAGTGTTGCCTCAGTTGCCTGGCTGCAGTGTGTAAACTGCTTCCTGAGATTAGCGTCGAAACTCAATTTACCCCCAATGCCCCCGTCCCCCTACCCCTAATCAAATCAGCTGCCTGCTGCATGCTGCTTTTTCCTGTAAACGCAGAGGCATGTGGAGCCACACACACACACAAACTCTCAAATCAGCCGTTCCAACGAGTCAAAACTAAAAATCAAACCGGCCCACTAGCCCAGCCAACCGCGGCCACCCTCCCACATCTGGCACGCTCCCTCCGCTCTCCATTGTTGCAGGAGGTGAGGAAATCTAATGGGCCTCCACACCTAGTCGCAGGGCATTATACCGCACGTCACTCCCTGCCGCTTCCTATTTGGCCAGCTGATTGTATCTGCATCACTCAGAGTCGTGTGAGGCAGCAGGGCTGCAGGCACGCTCCAGCAGCTCCACTCACTGCCATTACCGCCTCTCAAGCTGCATTCAGGCCCCTCTGGGACTTCACTGTACGATACCAAACACATTTCACATAGAGTATCATTCAAAGTGGGAATCACCTGTCGTGTCACGGTTTTCAGTGATATCTTAACTATACCTCTGTATCAGAATCAGAATCAGAAAACTTTATTTATCCCAGAGGAAACTGTTTCTGTGGTGACTGCCACATCCCACAGAGAGACACAAGCCACCACAACAATGTAAACTAAAGGTAAGATATAGTACTATACTAAAATAAATAATAATAAGTCTAGTATAAGTCTAAATAGAATCCAATAAAAATCCAAATAAAATAAAATTACATCTGAATAAAAGTAAAAATCAGTGGAAATAAACAACCATAATATGAATATATGTGGTAATATTGCAGCTCTACCGTTATTAACGCAGCTCTACGGTTATTAATAAAAATATCACACATAGTACATAGTTCCTTATATTGTACAGACTTATTACACAAAGTGATGTTGGTAACGGCAACAGTAATATCCATACGGCCTTTCACGACAACTTTCAAGACATTTATAAAGACCCGCTCCAACTGTTAAGAAGGCAGCTTTCCTTTATTTGATCTCAATCAACTATTAGAAAAACTGATGCTTTTTGGAATAAGCCTTTATAAATGTCTGAAAATGTTTATGTTAGCATCACGAAATGCTTATTTAGGTGTCATATAGCCCCTCTTCATCTCTTAAGTGCTAACAGTCCAGTTCTTTTTACATGTATTATCACAGCTGGAGGAACACCTACATGTGTATTATATTTACTTGCATATTTCTGAAGGTCATTCATAACAAGTCATAAAATTTTGCAGATATTTGCAGTCCATCCAAGCACATGTTTGCACACTCACAAACTGTTTCATCATACATTTCCTTTTTGCATTACATCTTTTTGATGCAAACTTGCAATATATTAAAATATATTAACCCTCATCTTATGTTTTAATGTACTAACTCCCTTTTTGCTTAAGACTTTTCTTGACTCCAGCTATTAAAATCACCAGCAATTCAAATTGCTATCCAAGTTTATGTGTCAGGTAGTTCATACGATCAGGTAAATTCTGTGTTTGCTCAGTTACTGCTATTAAATAAAGAAAAGATATTTAATATGTAACAAAAAAAAGATTTCAATTATTTGATTAGAGACATTAAATGTTAATTGGGCTTAAACTGACTCCAAATACTATAGGAGGGTTCAAATAGACGTCAATAACTGTTTTTCAGGGTTGGACAAGAAGTTCTTCCATTTTTTACTTGTCTTTTTAAATAACAGGCATCCAAGGCATCCAACATATGAATTTTACCATAATATTATGGAGTTATTTGAAACATATGGAACTGCACAGAGTATTATAATACTTGTATACATCTGAAACGGTTCTATTTATGTGACTAAGATCAGTTTCTAAATTTTAGACAGCAAGTCTGAATTTTTTTTAATTTGGACATTTCCATTGCTGCTCTCTAGGTTTTTTTTTTTGTCTTTTCCAGATCCTATCTGTCCAGGGTTCTGTCCTGAGATATGCTATCATTCCATCACTCCTTTTTTCTTTCCTGTTCTATCTGGTTTGTTGCTTGTTTTCAAAGTGCAGCTCATGGGCCAATGCTATCTCTTTCCAACCCAATGCATTCCAACAATAACTCACCGGTCCTTGTCTGATGGCTTATAAGTAAAGAATGTAGAGAGGAAAGGAAGGTTATGTGGCCTACCTGGGTCCTAGAAAGTTACGAAAATATAACCTTGGCTGACGTGAACTTCCCTGTTAGACCCTGTTCTGTAGTCAGTCTCAGGATCTGCCTTTTTCTAGGGTTTGTTTCGTTGCTCAGTGCTCGAGTTTGACAGAGACGCCCCGCCATATAAAGCCCATCTTTCACACAGAAGGGTCTGAGAAGAGAATACTGCATGACATTTAAAAATGACAGCGCTCGCATTTCAAACTAGAAGTAGAAGGACATTTTTTGGTTTTAACTTCAAAATGCACTGGTTACTTCCTTAAGTCTGTGTTCATGAACAGGAACCTAGAAGACTGTATTCCATTAGTTTTCCCTTTTAAAAGTCTGTGCATTGAATCATAAGGCAGAGCACTGGCTGCATTTCCATCAGATGGAAAGCTTTCTTCTGGAGGTCATGGTTATCATCAGTGTGTCTCATTTCCCTGTTAGTTTTAACTTTACATGTTCTCTTGCTTGAAAATCTTGTCATCTTGCGTTGTCCTTTTTCCCATTTCAACCTTTCAATGCAATCTTAGAAAGTAGTCATGTTACATTTCAAACCAATCTATAATCGGACTTTTGTCTATTTTCATAACTGTAATTGATTACAGTCGTCGTTTTTTTGCGACTCCAAAGCGTAATTCTGTAACATGTATTTGGTTAGCCTCCAACCCTGCGTCCGGGACTCTGATTTCACGGTCGGGCGGTTTGATCAGTGTGTGGGGTTCTGTGTGTACATAGCGCACCACTATTTGTCCAGCTTTAGGTCTGTACCCATGTTTTCACCCCCCTCCAAAAAATGAGAGGGAATATTTTGGTGGATGGTGCGCTGTACCTCTCCGTGATCTCGCTGATTACAGCATCAGGCTGATTTATAAAGGCCCACTGATGAGGCCGCATTTAAATAAACACCAGCATCCTTTCCAGAGCAGAAGAAACAGCCCCCCAGGGGGCTCACAAACAGGCTGCCCCGGGGGGCTGAGATTCGAGGCTGATTTATTTGTTGATAAAGAATGTCAATGATTTTAAAACGTTGGCCCCTGCTTAAATAAAAGACAAAAAATCGCTTCTTGACCTGCCTCAGCGCAGCAGTGGTATGTCTGTAGGACAGGAAATCTGTGAAATCGGGTATGCATACCGGGGGGGGGAAACAACAGCCTTCGGTGGTGTCGTAGCCGTGCTAAACGGCTTGTCTGCCCTTGTTAACACCCAGGCCTGGGCTGAAATTGGGTTCAGCTGCAGCGTGGCACTGCTGAGCGCTTTTACGTGCGGGATCATAAATCAACGTCCTTCACGCCGGCTGCAGGCCCTCAGGCCACATTTCCACCTTCCTGAGACCCCATTAGCTCCTACATATTCCACCTTTCCGGGGGCAGAGGGGCTGGACCATGGAGACCTACTGTAGGAACGTTACAACAAGTGTCCAAGTGTCCCCACAGCACTTCTGCAGCCACAGTCCATGAACATCCACAAAAGTGACCTTAGATCTGCTTTCAATAAAGACATTAAGTCTCTATATACTCTAATTTAACTCTATGCACTATGTACTGTCTAGTGCACTTATCCTAGAGTGCCATAATGCTGCTGCATTTAGCGTTCTGCTTGAATTAACACACCTGGATAAACTTATCAGGTAATTAAGAGGTGTTAACCAATGGTCACGCCAAACCTGAATAAAATTGATCTATCAATTAAGCCATTTCACTAGCTTCCCATTGGGTTAATCTAGGTGAATTTTCACAGCTTCATTCATGGCACAGTATTACATGTGGCAAAACATCCCCCCTCTTTAAAATATACCTCTAGCTGAACATTATTAGTGTTATATGTGTAGGTTCACTGCTCATTTCACATAACAAACATAATGGTAATAATTGCAGTGCAGGCACTGCCATCCCTGGTTTCTTTCACCACCATTTGAAAGATATCAGTCAGTACGTGGCTCCCAAATGAACCAGTTCACATCAAACCACTGTGAAAAAATGTGCTACAGCAAAACAACGAAATTTAACCATTTCGCGCTAAACTGAAATGACAAATTAGAAGAATTGTGCCAAGAGGCTAGCAGTTAGCAAATGTCTGCAAGCGACAGTTAGCTATAATGTAACATATTCGGTTACCATTAACATTTTAGAATGTTGCTGCGTTTGGCAGCCTGTGTGCTGAGTGTGCATTCCAGTATTATTTTTTTAAGTTCTGGTACATCAACTAGTTCAACAGCACACTAAATCCGACTCCATTCCCATTGTGAGGCCCTAAAAGAGGTTAATTCACTAAGGAAATTCTCGGTGTAGGATACAGGGTCTATTTTATTGTCCGGGATCTTGAAGGACATCTGGTTGTACAGTGGGTGAGAGAAAGTGGCAGAGCTGGTGGGGAGGGGGCCGTGCGGTGCTCTGACCAGGCGGAGAGCAAGCTTTTATATACGTTTTCTCATGGTGAGCAAATACGGGAATTAAGTTAATCATAGCTTCAGGGCTGGGCTTTTTACAGAGGAGAAAAAGAGAGAGTGGAAGACAGCCAGCGATTGCACTGCTTTGGGAATTGCGCTTTCCTTGACTGCTAAAGGAAGAGGGCTGTGCTCTTGTAATCCAGCTCCAGCGGGCACCCATCGGGTTTGGAATAACGAACCTGGTGCTGCAGGGTAATTTGCGAGTATGAATAATGAGAGAGGAGTGTCTGTATACATAAGTAAAACATAAAACGGGCACAGAGGGTATGTGACTCAACGTGGGAGGCCATACAGTATCCTCACGTGCGCACACATGGGACAGCGAATCTGAAGGGTAATGAATACTTCATGCGTACCCATAGAGAATAGTTATAAATATATAAATATAGGAGGTCTCTGAAGCACACTGGTACAGCAGCAGATGGAGCGCACGTCCACTTGGTGTCAGCCCCCCTGTGGGCTCTAGTTGAAAGTCAAGGTCATCTGTGATCAGAACCCCAACCTCCCGCGGCTCCACAGAGGTCAGAGCTCACCTCCCAGCAAGGAGTCCAAAACACAGCTTCCAAATCTACCAAGTCCCTCTGTTACCATCTGTCCCTTCACATTCTCTCCTCACATGCCCCTAACCACAGCAAGCCCAGGAGCTCCCCAGATGCTCCCCGACAGCCTCTCGGCATATACAAACAAATAATCATAAAAAGAGGCAATTAATGTTGACTTAAATATTCATTTTCTCACAAGTTTCTCACACTGTAAAAAATATACAGTCAATAAAACCCTGTATTTCTGGTATGTTTCGTCACTAAAACCCAGTTTTTTTTAATGGCAACCTTATTCAATAGCTAATAAACATTCAGTTATACTTTGCTTAAGGAAAGCATTCATAAAGCTACATGATATCTGCATAATATGCCTTCTATAACAACATTACATACATTAACATTTATGGAAGCTTATTCTAGCTACTAATTACTTTCCACAAAGAGTTTTGGAACTGCTCAACCTTCAAATGTGATTTCTGACATGATTTTCTGAAATGTCTTAAACATTTTTATTTATAATACACTCATTCAGTTCATTTCATTTAGAGACAAAAAGCTTAAAAAGTGAAAAATCCCTATTAAAAGTTTTTGAGAGACATTAAACTAAACTAAGGTAAGTAAAGCTACCAACACCACTTTGCTTTAATGACCAAACACTTATTTCTATCAATGTGTTCCATTATATCCGCATATTTGCTGCTCCATCATATTTAGCCTTTACTTGATGACCTTATCTCCTCTGCCTTTGCTCGCTACATTTAAAAACAGCAGCATGAAAGAGTGCTCATAAATTTCAATTTAGATCTGCAGAGATCTCCCTGTATCTCGGTTCCCCTCCTGGTTTTTCCTCAAGGCACTCTGAACAGCCTTCTTCTGTAGTGCCTCCAGGGCTGCCTGCCCCATGCCAGATGGCTCTGAGGAGTTTTGCTAACAAAGTCATTAAAATGCCTCATTTAATTTCAATTTTGGCCAGGACAAATCTCGTTCCACGCCTCTTCACACATGCTGCGCTCTCACTCCGCACACACACATGTATGTATGTGTGTATGCATGTATGTTTGTATACATATATATATATATATCAGAATCAGAATCAGAATCAGTTTTATTGGCCAAGTATACGTGCATATACAAGGAATTTGACTCCGGTAG
>JBBKCR010000031.1:7017289-7046183 GCA_037577295.1 Ladigesia roloffi | reverse complement strand
TCACACACACATGCACACACACAACCCTCACACACACATGCACACACACAACCCTCACACACACATGCACAAACAACACTCACACACACGTGCACACAAACAACACTCACACACACGTGCACACTGTGGAGTGAAACCAGGCAGAACTGATACACCGAAGGGGAGAGACGAGTCCGGTGGTCCTGCGCTCCGGTCGGGGGAGGCTGGGTCAGACTGGCCGTCTCTGGTTCTGGTTTAGTCTGCAGTAACTGATCACCACAGCAGCACTCAGATTCATCCTCACTAAACATGCATGGAGCTCTGAGGGCGAGGGAGAGGGAGGGAGGGCGAGAGAGATAAGCTTAATCAGGGAGAGACAATCCCAAATCCCCCCAGAGTCCATCCATCCATCCACAGCTTTTCTCCTGATTCCCCCAATCAGCCCTAATGAGAGAGAGAGAGAGAGAGAGAGAGAGAGAGAGAGAGACACAGAGGGGGATGGAGAGAGAGAGAGAGAGAGAAAGAGAGATGGAGAGAGAGGGATGAGAGAGAGGAATGAACAGAGTGATGGAGAGAGAGGCATGAGAAAGGAGAAAATAAAACATTTATTGACAGTTTGTAAAAATCATCTGAAAATTGGCTTGAAATCTCGAATTCCATAATGTGCAGGTCTCTCACACACACTCTTACACAGACACACTCATACACACATGCGTACACACACGCACACAGGCACACTCGTTCATATATCACACGTGGGGCAAATTCCCTTTCTGGCTCTCTCTCTGTCGCTCTATCTCTTCCTTTCTGTTTCTCTGTCTCTCTGTCTCTTTCCCTCCCTGTCTCTCTCTGTCTCTCTCTGTCGCTCTATCTCTTCCTTTCTGTTTCTCTGTCTCTGTCTCTTTCCCGCCTTCCCTCCCTGTCTCCCTCTGTCTCCCTCTGTCTCCCTCTCTCTCTCTCTCTTTCTCTCTCTCTCTCTCTCTCTCTCTCTCTCTCACCTGCCCAGCAGATATATTGAGAGATTGTGCCAGAGAAACACTCTTTTCAGTCCACTGGAAAATTGAGCCATTCGGGCCTGTATCATTAAAAGCCAGATTACTGGGTCTGAAGTGATTGAAATGATTTGTGCTGTGAGGTGCCTTATGTCTAACGTGTGCATTAGGGTGTGTGTGTGAGCGTGTGTGTGTGCATGTGTCAGTATCTGGCCCATATGGCACCAAACATGTGTGCATGTGTGTGTAAATATTGGTGAAAACCCCACAATGGCTGCAATGTTTATGCCACATGTCGTATTTCACTGGGGACCTCAGGCAATCCAGAGTACCTTAACTGATTTAACCCAGCCCCCTAAAACCACCACTCCGATTGGCTGGGAGGGGTCACCTTTGCCCTTAGGCTACACATTAACCAAATTGCAGGCTGCGACAGTGGGCTGATTCTTTTATGGAGCAGAACGAGTTAGAAAAACAGGAGAAAAAAAAGGGCGGCCACCTTCTTGACAGCAGTCATCTGAGGCATTCTGAATATAGAGCCATTATCCTGTTAGTAAAGCCCACAGATCCTCTCAACACCTTGGTGACATGGTTCAAAACCCTTTTCCTCGTCACCGCGCCATTGTCCAGGCCCATCATTTTCCCTGTCGGCCTGTTCGCATACCGCTGAAACCAACCACCACAGGTCGCTCTCATTCCAGAGGATGAGTAATCCACCCTGGAAGCAGACCTGAGAGCTGGAGATGCCAATTCAAACAGCACCGAGTTTTTATTGGAAGGCGAAATAAATAAATCAATGCCCTTAGTCAGCAGGGCGTTAATGTCCTGCCGGTTCCGCCTGGCTGAGGGCCTTTACGTGGCACGGGCCTGTGGCTTTCCAGAGGGTGGGTGGCATGGTCCGGTGGAGCACTCAGGTGCAAAGGCTGTGTGACAGGACATGTGGGTTTCCCTCCATTAGACAGGGTGAGGGATTTACAGCCAAGCCCCTCAGATGTCCCTTGTGAGACTTGGCCAAAGGGCCACTGAGGTGTGTGATGTTTCTCTTCCTTGGTGACCTCTGCGTGAGGTCAGTGGAGCTCCGCTGTGTGTGTGTGGCCGCAAAATGAGCAGGAGGCTCCTGTAGCCGTGGCGCCAGCTATACCGGCCTGAGGAAAGAGCCCCCGCTAGGTGCTCAGGACAAACAATTTAATGAGCTCAGGGATGTGTGGGTTGATGCATGAGAGAAAGGAAAAAAGAGGAACTCAAATATTGAGAAAGGAAGAGAGAGAGGCAGAGAGAGAAAGATACTGAATGTAAATAGTTCAGCAGTGTCCACTTGTGTTGAAGGACTACCTGGACAAGGAAATCTGACAGAAATGACCAAAGCTAATTAATCGCTTTATAATATTATTGTTAATTAGGAAAGATCCTTAATAAGAACGTTTTTGTACTGTCTACCTGAGATAACTGACCACTGTATGAGTGTTTTGTGTTTTAGGCAGGTACTTTACACTAATTGGTGGAATATTCTAATACATTAAGTATTTATAAGCAACATATTTGTAGCAGGAGTGCACGTCTGAAGTAATGTTCACATAAGAAACATGTTGAAATTGAGATTTTTCTGCCAAACTATCATTTTAAACCAGGTTTTTACTTGTCATTTAACTGGACGTGGGGACTGCACACCCTCACGCTAATGCCGAGAGCAATAAGCCAAAAGCTGCGCACTGATGGATGGCACCAGCAAGAATGGTGCAGATTTCCGTGGAGCAGCGTCCTCAGTTTATGTGACTTTGGTAAATGATGGTGATTGTACATAAAGCCTCGACCATTCGTTTTCCTCACAGCGCACTAAAAGGGCCAAGGGGAGCTTGGCAGGAGAATGAGAGGGCGGACCCGCAACCAGTTTCCCAAAACGCATGTCGGGAGGGGAGAGGAGAGGGAGAGACAGAGAACGAAAAAGAGAGGCGAAGGAGGCATTTGAGCTGGAGAGGTTCCAAAAGATGCTATCAGTGCCTGCGACTGAAACAAAACACCCAACACAACAAAATCAGAGAGGGCATTAGGAGCACAAAGGCCTGCTTCAGCTTTCAGTTCCAGCCCCCCGATTTCCTTCTCCAGTGCAGAGAACGTGTCAAGGTGTTTACATTCCAGGCAGCTGGAAGGCTGCACTGCGGTCGTCTCTGCTGGAGATGGTGGCGCCCTGGCCCCCTGCTTGCTAGCACGTAGTCTGGATGCAGATTCAGTCTACGCATCATTCCACTCATCCTCTACGCTGGTGCATTTTCTCTGTTGTCTTAATGGAGAGTGAAGGCTGCTTTGACTTTGTAGTAATCAAGTGGGGAGGGGAGGTTAGTGTGCCATGAAGTTATCTGCGATCCTAACCTGCAAGGACTGTGGGCATCCGGGAATCAATATCAGAGATAAGTGCACTGCATGAGGGTTTGAAATCCAGGAGCAAGGGCCAGCCTCCAGTTTCTCGGCAGTGCAGAGCTGAGCAGACCCGCGGATATGTGCTAATCCAGGTCCTGCGGTCTAGACACGGAGAGTGTATTAGCATAACATGTTTCGCTAATGGCGTAGAGGCACGTTTCAGAGAGTTTAGAAATTCCTGGGCTGACAATCTCTCAGGGCCCTGGCAGGAACATTTAGACTGAGCCTTCCGCTCTGCAAAGGAAGCCCACAACCATTGATAAACTTCCCCTGGACTACATTAACACACACAAACACATGTTCATCAGAGCCCAGGCCACATGATTCAACACAGAGCGAGATCTCTGCGCTTTCGCTTTGGCTCTAAAGGCCCTCAAGGTAGAGACACCAGCACGGAACCGTAATGAAAAACAGGGCTGTGGATTTATCGTCAGCGTCAAAAGGGCTGGAAGACTTAGGAGATCTGTCTAGAACAAACCCTAATTAAATCCAATCATCGATCGGCTGATCCTTCGAACAAATTAGCCGGACTCACGAACCTGCCTCCACGCCGGGGCTCCTCCATCTGCCAGATTTCGGACCCCTTTCCCAGCGCTCCGTGCTGTCAGCCCCAGTAGTTAAGGCAACGGCCGTGCGTGGCGCAGCTGCTTGACGGAACACCCATAAACACATCCTGTGACCTCTTTGTTTGATGTGTGCAGGATAGCACCCAGCTGCTGGACGTCAGGTGATGACTGGAGCTGTGTGTCGCCGTCTCTGCTCTCTGTTATCCTTAATCAAGTTCAGAGTTGAAGCAACTCTGGAGGCCAAATATCAAAAGGCCTCAGTGGAATTTCTCCCATTTTGGTCAAACAAAAACAGATATATCTATTCTCAAACGAATGTTCTTTATAAACCAATGCTATTTACAATTCACCGTTACAGTATAAATCAATATAAGAAATATATTTCAACATCACTTCTAAACAATTACCCAGAGGCACTAGGGAAAAAAAACAATAGCCGCTTGCTCAGGTCCTCTGATTCGCCTGCACTTCCTTCAATTATACACTAGTATGTGCATCTGTCAGTAAACTCCAGAACTCAGGGCTATTGAGTCTAATTTCTGCCAATTAACTTGTGCGGCTGGGGTTTCTTCAAGTTGGAACCTAATACCTGATAAGAATCAAGAGGTCCGCCAGCCTCTGGCCTGGAGTGCCTTGCTCCGACGCCGTGCTGTGTTATGGGCCTAAGCTTCGTGTGAATGCTAATGCTGCTAATTGTATTGTGGGGTGTGTGATAACGCTGAACCCTGACAGTGCTCCAGTGTTCCAGTGTTCTGAGATCAGCAGCACATGTACAGGCCAAACAAAGCCCAGCCGCCCACTTTTTAACAATGCAGGCCTGGCCGCGTCAGGCAGCGTGTGTAGAAGCACGTTCTGGGTTGGCCGCATAGAGGTCTTTCAAATACTTTGGCAACACAGCAGCCTCTCCTCTCACAGCATCTTTATTATGTGTGATTTTCAAAGCCCTCTGTGTGTTTTGAAGAACTCTGGCCCCATGAAAATGCCCACTTTATGATGAAGGATATTAAAAAAGGGAGGGAGCGGGTTTGGACAATTATTTAACTATATTCTCAACATGCGATGAACACAGCAACACTGATTTAATTGAAGACCATTCACATATAAATAAATAACACTGATTCTCTTGCGTTGAGTCAAAAACACAATGTAAAATAAAACAAAACCTCCAGACGTTTCCTAGTCAAGGCCCTGAGGGTTCACGCGATGCTGCTGCTTTGGTTTTAAGTCTGCGTATTGCCTGAAGATCCTGATTACTTGCAATGGGGAATCTAAGGTCGTATTATTCACGCTGCAAACTGTTATTGAGGCTGGCCCGCTAACTCAAACTGACATACACCTGCAGCAATTAAGATGCACGGCACTGTTTCAGCTTTTATTCAGACCACTTGTCCAAGTGGCTTTCTCATGCCAAACAATATTTGGGTGATGAGGAGCCGGGAGAGCGCTGGCCTGCTGGGCTGGCTGATTTATCTGCTGCAGAGATGCTTTTATGGTCTCAGACGAGGGAGGGGAGAAAGAGGGACAGACAAAGTGGATTAGGGGAGGTTCTGCCCAGTTTAATATCAGCCCTCCATCTGTCACTGGTCAATTTCACATTGATTCAATCACCATGCTTTGTTTTAAATCTTCAATATAACAAAAGGATCCATGGAATTCTTCTAAAGGCACAGCGGAAAGCTGCAGTATCCCCAGACCTCGGGGTCTGAGGATGCAACGCAGCAAGAAAGCTTTAGAGAGGAAAGATTTAAGCCTTATAAGGAAAAGGGGGGGGGGGGGGGGAGAATGGGCCATATAAAGGAGTTTTGAAATAAAAATTTGTCTTTAAATTCAAGCATGATGTCAATCTACTATTTATATATAGAAATAGAAAAGGCAGTAAATGTTTTTAAGGCCATAGAAAAAAAAAAGAAAAACCAAGATGGAGATATAAAGAACCACAAACATGTTACAAATCTGCATTCGAACAATTTTCAAACCACACTAACTTCCCTTCTGAGTATGCTTTGTGTCGCATTAGGTTTGGAAGTCTTTCTGTACAGCATTAGGAAAGCCCTGGCTACACAGCAAATACACATTTGTTTAATTAAGCACAATGCTATTCGATTTCAGCCTTATTTTCCAACTTTAAAGCTGTTAAGGTTGTTTTTTTAAAGGCTTAGGGAGGCCATACTTTGCCAACAAAAAAACAAAACAAAACCAACATGGAGACGCGTCCAGGAAGTTCAGCATTTCATTAGAACAGCTGCACGACTTCACGACTGTCCACTGAGACAAACCTCCTATAAAGAACAAATCCCGAACATCGTGTGCAAAATATAATTGCACGAATGTATATTAAATCAGAGCATATCACAGTCTTTTGAAAATACGTCTCCTTGCCTCTCAGAATAAAGGAGGCGTGCTGTAAGTGGCCGAGCTGCAGTCTGCTCTCTTTGCCAGATGTGATCCCTGCGCCCCATGCCTCGGTGCCCTGGTGGCCTTGACAGGCAGGATGAAAATGTTTGTTTGAAGCCTCCTGTTTCTCATCAATGCTGCTGTCCCAGTGGAGCCTCTCATCTCGACCTGTCCGACACCTTTCCCCAAGACCCCATCCCACATGTCAGGAGAGCCAGAGGGGGGTGGAGGGGTAAGCAGATAATGTCATCATCAGACAAAGGCACGTCTTCCTCGAAGTAGGACAGGATGCCACATCAGCCCTCTCTATTTTTGCCTTTTTCACTGAAAGCTTTGGAGTGCTGATCTAGAAAAGCGCATTTACATAACTAAAGCTTTGAGGTCCACAAAAGCTATACTATACGCCGGAGATCTCAGAAACTCGGAGAGCAAAACAGAACCACTTTGGAACTCCCTTGGCCTTGACCAGTCCCAGATTTGCTTTAAAGCTCTAACTCAACATTCATTCTACAATAACATTCCCTTTGCCATTGTCTTCATTTAACTGGCTGCTGTCAAATTAGGACCACAGAAAGAGACTACAACAAGCGAGAGGATTTGTGATTGTACACGTAATGATTGTTCAGTTGAAGGCCCACATTAACAGGATGCTCCGCCAACTGCCAATGAGAAATGAGGGTAGGCATGACTTCAATTATAGCTGTTTATGAAAGGAAACAAGCAGATGCACACTATCACAGCAATTTGACAATCAGTTCTAGCCACATCCACTGGCTCTCTCTCTCCCCTACCGGGCTACAAATGTCTTTCATTATATCACAGGAATAAACTAACTAACTAGCGTAACATTTTCAAATGCTAGTCTGTCCTTTTCTCAAATCAAATTGCAGTGTCTTACTCCGGGATAATGGTCTTCGGTTAGCGTGGTCAGTGTCTGTCCTTGCCAAGGGAACTTTCATTAGATTTCTGGGCAAAATCCGCACCAGAGAACAATCTGAGTAAGTGGAAAATCTGCAAACGTGATATGTGAAAGGATGTGCAATAATAGGCTTGGCTTCCTCTTTCAACTGGAGAGACAGATGGACTTTAAAATGGGTAGGAACACTTAGACAAATATTCCTGCTGATACACTCTGACATCCTAAGAGCACCGTGAGAGCACGGATTCTCTGATGTCTGGACCTGACCACCGTAATTGGCCAGACTCTTGAGAGCCTTTGGGTCAAAGTTTAGACTAAGTACGTTTACTAGCATCCTCTAAAGTACTAATCCAAGAGCAATGGCCTTCACTAACTGGGCCTCCGAGGAGCTTCTGCTCCACTCAGATCCTCCAGGATCTTTATAAACTGCTCTGGTCAAGTAAGACCTTGGCCCCCTTTTACAGGAATGGAGCACCTGATAGTAAAATAATTGGAAAAGTCTTAGGATGATGGGAAACCCATGTGCAATAGCAACAGATGGTTTATAACGGTCTTCTTTTTGCATGTGCTAGCTTTGAACTCTTAAGGGTATAAGGCTAAATAAATCATTGGACTGGATATCATCCTTTGTAATTTGGCACCGCAGCACATTAAAGAGTCCCACGCTGGGTTTAGCTGCAATGCTGGAGTCTGTTTTGAGCCTAGCTCATCAAACTGTCCTCTTTTGAATTTAAGTCCCCAAACATAGGCGAACGCAGGAAAAAGACTCTCTGCTTTTCCTCAGGCGCAGACCAGAGGCTGCAGTCTGGTCCGGTTTGTTTTCAGTGACATTATCAGCATGGCCAGCTCGGAGCTCTCCTAACGCCTCCCGTAACAGCTTCTGACGCGTCAGTGGCACAGAAAGCCTTTATTCTCGCCAGCACAGCAAAAGCTGTGGAGAGGGATCATGCCTGAATGATTACATCTTTTTATAGCATCAACATGAGTAACGTCTCGCGTCGCCTCTGGGGAACTCTGGAGATCGTCAATAGGGGTCTCATGGTGACAACGTATATCTTCGCATAATTAATGCTCACTTTCCATATGCTCGTTCTCCGCGGAAACAGAGGATAGGCTTTGGTGTCAGCGCGGTTCTCGCTGCAACATCTGCGAACCATTACATCTGCCCAATCCAGCCGGCAGGTTAATTAGGATGCGACAGGTAATCAAGCTGCCGGAAGCCAATTAAGGTTGCCTGACTGGGGTGCTGCCTTTGCTCAACCTGCAGGCTCTCACCATTGACACCATTGGGACACCTCGAAAGACACTGTAACTGCAGAGAGCGATCTAAGGCTGCTATCAGCACTTTTAGTCAACAATGAACACCAGTCTGACTGCAGTGAAAGTGGATTCATGCCATGAATTTGTTGTGGGCAAAGGAAGGGCAGAAGAAGGTCTCTGACAAAGCCCCACAAACATCTGCGAGTCATCCCCTGTGGCCAGTTGGCTCCCTCCCACATAACACACACACACACACCAAACTCAGGGAGGAAATCCATCGCATCTGCATCCAAGCTCCAAAAATATTTATCTAGACAGATGATTTGAATACACAGAGCCCAGGGGTGTGCGTGTGGCAACACAGGGCACAGTGATTGGGTATGGAAAAGGACCAGAGCATGTAGCACTGATCACAACAATAGCTTTTGCAGTGAGTTGACACAGATGTTGAGCGATGGCTCCTAAAATACTGCGGTCCTGTGGTCTTATGCTTAGCATGACTCAAAAATAGATTAATTGCATAAATCACACTTTTAAAACATTAGCATGTATGAACTTCAGTAAGAACATACAAATCATTCAATTTAGCCACCAATATATGTCCAAATGTATATTGTCTAAAAGCTTTCAGGCTTAATTTTTTTTTTTACGAACCGTGGATGTTGTTTTTGCAAACACATAGTGTCGCATGGGATTTTGATATTACACTTTGAGAAGGAAATGGACTAAGCAACAAGGATCTGTGTAGCACAGGGTCACACTGAGCTATCTGGATTTCTGAATGAACCTATGACGAAAGCACCTGGCTGTATCAGAGAGGAGAGGCCGGTCAGGAAACTAGCATGATCACAGGCGGGGCAGAGCTCACAGAGCAGCAGCCCATGCTGGAATATGTACCTTGGCTCCAAGCCCTGGTCTCCACGAGCCATGCGGTGGGCCTAGATTGGCTTTCCTCAAGTAATCTTCATAAATTTGACAGTAGTAGGAAGATTACACTAGCCCCCTCATCCCTCATTTATCAAGGAGACTGAGACGCCAGGCTTCGTTTTCCCCTCCCGGAGGAGTACCTGGCTGAGGTCTGGCACTGCTCCTCCACTCAAGCCAGACACTCCAGGGGGGAGCAGGGAACACAGAAGCAAAACAAGCCGGCCAATCCAAGGGAAGTGCTCTGTAAGCAGCTGAGAGTGAGGGTGCACGCCAGTCAAGGCTCATTAAAAGAATACATTTCTCCTTTTAGAGCCATGCCTTGCAAAACAAGCAGAATGGCTAAACCTGTTAATCTGATGAAGGCGGCGGATAAAACCAGCCCTGACTCCACCAATCCCAAAGTGACCGGCTTCCTCATCTTTATTCTCCCCAAAAGCCTGACGTGGCAGACAGACATGGAGGTCTTCTCATGAATTAGTAGAGTGGCTGAACTGTCCCTCTTGGACATTTTATGTACTTAACTTTTGAGCAACCTCTGTTGCTGCGCTATTTAAAGCAGGAAGGTTGCGATGGGCCGGCGGGCAGGGCATGTTCCTTTGGCATGCAGGACCATGAGTGGTCTAGCAGAGAGAAAAACAGTCCAGTTTTAAAGCCATTAACCAAATGGCACACAAGAGGCTTCAGCAGGGTATTGTAGCATCATTAAAGTTTCTGGGCTTCCATCCGTCAGCATGCACTGCCCTCATTAAGTCTGCATCCAAACTGTTTGATACAGGACAAAAATGGCGTACTGGTAAAACAATCATTCTGGCAGAGACTTCAAGGCCCTGAAGGGAGAGAAGAGAGAGTGTAATGGGTGTTGAGGAATAATTTGTAATTTCCATTCCAAACAAGCCAAGTGGCAAGGCTTTATCAAGATTCTGACATCAAAAGTCTCCCATTTACCCAACAATCTGATCCACATAGTCAAGACTTAATGACCTGTAAATTATGCAAACATAGTAGCAAACAAATGGAGGGCCTCATTAGCAAAGCTAATTGTCTCCAATAGAAATTTCCACGCTTTATTCTCGAGAAGCTTTATTTTGTCTTTGCACAGGGGGGAAAAAATGTGGAACAAACGCCTGATTTCCGTCAAAGGCATTCCTTTGATAACTGTTCTTGATGTGTAGCTGTGCATGCAGGCTGATCTTGGCTCTTGGGCGCCCCAAATTAAAAGCTGTTTATTCTTTAAGGAAGTTGTCTACTATTGGCTCTGGATTGTGGTGCTGTTGTGATACAGGCTGCGCTCCCTTCGTGAGCGTGTGGCTGCTTTCCCTTGCTGTCATGCTGTTTGAATTAGCGCTGACGTCAGCATGTCTCCGGGCCCTTCTCCTGCTCATTAGGCCAACTCTGAAGGTAAATACACCCATTTACAGGCGAAGGTGGCTCCAATTCATCAGAGCAAACCTAAACATGCCCTCCATCGCAGCCTCGCTATCCAATCAAACAGGATTCAGCTTGGGATTCTTCAGAACAGCAGAGACATTCTCAGCCTCAATGATAACAGACTTACTTACGATGTTCTGAACATCGCTTTAGAGATCTGACTGATGATAAGAAACTGCTAGGCTTTGATGAGTATTGCTCATCAAACTGGGGAGGTCAAATTTAGAGCAAAATAGGAGTCAATGGCAGATCCACCACCCACAAACCATTTTCTGGAAAAAATGAGTAAGAGAATTTACTAGTAAGAGAACCACCTAGGGAATCGTGAATACAAACAGATCTTTGTTGCTTGTCCAATTGTCTTACAGAGCGTAACGTGTGGTTTCCTCCCTTGGCTTTCTTTCCGTAGACCGGTAGTGACAGCGGAGGAATTGGGAAACGCTCCTCTGACAGCTGAGGGAATGTATGGAATGCTGCCAGAGTACTGAGCCCCCTGGAGGCAGATTCCGAGGCATGCTCCTTCGGGCCTGGAGCCCTGGACAAGGGGGTGTGACAGGGGTGAGTGTTTCAAAAACAAATGGCATGATCTAGTGCTTTAATCATCCCTTGAAACAGTGTTCCTCAAGCTTTCTCAACATGAGAAGTAGAGAGATCTTATTTCTTTGCTAAGAAATAAATGACTACTTCCTATGTGAGTAGAGCAGCCGCTTCCCGCAGTCCCGCATGCATATTTACATTCAGTAGAACAGGGGAAGCCATACCCAGACAACCATCTCGTACCTCCGATTCTTTAAGCAACCAGATCATGTAACAGATCAGGGAAAGGAGGAATGTTGGTTTTATTTGCAGGGTGTGAATCAAGGCAGTCCACTGCTGATTAGAAACAGGGCTGATTTATGTCTGTAGGAGTATTGTGGAGTAATTAATCAAAAAGGAAAGGCAGTTGGTCTTATAGAGGCAAGAGGAGTCGAGTAACACGCACCACAATCAAGGCCGTTGCTAATTACGGTTGTGAAAATATCCAGGTCAGTTTTAATTACTCCAGGTTTGTTGGCTTGCAGTACATTACAAATCAAACAACAAGGGAAGGGATCACTGAAAAGATTTGCTTATTACGGGTCCTTTGAATGATTCCAAAAGGTTCAGTGCAACAAAGTTCATAAGGTCTGAGTCTGATCATCTTGATTTGGTGTCTTTGCTTTGATATATGTTGTCTGATCGAATATGCTGTAACAATGTGGGAAGGTCTCAGGACAGTAAATCGAGTGAGCTGCCCTCCATCATGTGGTAAGTTCTGCAGCCATGCAGCGGCAGGTCCTCCGTTTCTGGAGTTCCACACCAACACCTGCTCCTAATCACCATTAATAGCAGAAGCTTAGCAGTGGTGATGTGTTAATATTTCAGTAAGAGTGTACCCCCTCCCACACCCCAGTCAGACCCATTCTCACTGGCATTGCTAATCCTGGGTTGAGGGCTGGCGGGGGCGGAAATAAGATGATGAAGGATCAGTGGGGATTTGCTTGGTTCTCTATTAAAAAAAAGAAAGCCAACATTATTGCAGGGTTCTTTCAAACCTTCATCTTTTGATCCTGCTTACAGTGAGACAGACAGCCTAATCAGCAACCTTTCTGGCGGTTTGTGAATGAGGGGGCCAGTGGCGTGATTTGCCTCTACCCACAACACTGGGGTAATTGAAATGGGATGAATGGCGAGGTTTGCAGCGAAACCATCAAAAGAATTTCAAGGAGGGATAAATTAAGGCATTTGGGGGAGAAATGCAAATGTACAAAGCCAGGACGGAGACGTATGTTTCTGAAACACGGCTCCGCGAGGGTTCAGAAAGTGCCAGAATGAGATGGGAACTCCCGGTGAAGAATTTCTCTCGTTAAATCCACTTTAGGCAGCATGCAGTACATTGCATGCAAGGGTAATCCTCATTGGACATAGTAAGCAGGTTGCCCAAGTAGGATTTATGTCTTTGTAATTCAACACTGGAGAAAGAAAACATAAAAGAAAAAAGGTATTCCTACAGGTAAAATAATGAAATCTGGCAGACTTATCTAGCTCATAGCATAGAATGTCTTTTCCACAGCACATTAAAGCTCTATACATACTTCAAATAGCCAAATATCTGATATCTTAATTTCATTTTAATTGCAAATATTATTTACTGCTGCTCCATCACGTTTATGTTCATAAAAGGACAAGAAAATTGAAAAGGGACGCTGGCGGTTGGCAGAGGGTTAGATGGGGGGGAGGAGGAGGTATTTGTGCAGTAACCTAGCCACAGATGTTCTCTATTGTACATGAAATGAGAACCGCCTGCTCGGTCAAAATGCACAAATGCTTTGCTTTCTCAATACCTCCCTATCTTTGAAATATTTGGATTATTACTCTTTTTTGTCCAGAAAACAGCACCAGGGGAAAATACATCACCGCTCTGAATGAAGTACCTTTTGCTCAGTGGATTACCAGCTGCCATGGTTCACATTAGTTCCAGTCGTTTTGAAATCAGAGCATATGATCAAGAGCAGACTGATTACAGGATCAAGAAAATACGGACTGTGACAGTGCTCTTGTGCCCTATCCACCCATCCCGCACAACTAATGGTGCCTTTCGCTTGGCATTTCATTTGCCTAAAGTTAAGGTGGACACACACTGCTTTTTTTAAGTAAGTACAAAGTTTGGGCCAGGAAATGGGCTTACAGTAATCTTCCAACAGAGCACAGATAGTGATGGGGCAATAAGAGACGGCCTGATTTTTGTAGCTGGATCGCATAGAAGCCTTCATCAAAAAGAGAGCAGACTGATGGGACTTGTCAAGTGCCTTTGGCTAAATAACATCTGGATGCCAGCTGTTGCAGATCCTTTTCAGTCCCTACTCAAGAGGGCCTATACCCAATAATACCCCCTAAGATGGGGAGGGAGAGAGAGAAAGAGAGGAGATGGGTAGAGCAGAGTGCCTGGGTTCTGGGGTTGCCCATCTTGAGTTATCAGAAGTGACATGGCCAGTAAACCTCCAAGCTCTCTCAATTAAGCTGGAGTCCAGGATCAGAGCTCTCCAGTTTCTAATGCAGGCACTGCATCAAGAAGAGGAGCCTGCACAGTAGTCAGATAAGCCGGTTGGAGATGAGTGGACTGTGGCAACACAAACACAACCTGAAGGACCAAACGGGTTCCTCCGAAGCCAAGAAGGCCAAACGACTTACAGGAGGCGCTTTAGTGTTTAATTTCTAGACTTTTCATGGGCAAAATCAGAGTTGACAGAAAAAAGGGCAAGGAAGGGTAAACCATTGGATCATCCACTGGCACTGAACTTATTACAGCGGAGGAAAATAGTGGAGTTCTGCAGTAATTATGAAGCATACAGAGGGCTCAGTTTCCCTTCTTCACCTCTGTTCCTCTAACACGCTCCCAGGGGCACCACATAGTTTAGAGACGTGTTGTTTTTGGCAGCACTCCCGAACACATGTTACTCACTATGTGGGTGATGTGTCTCAAGGTTTTCTTTCAGGGGCAACAGAGTTCCCTTCTTGACTCAAATCTTTCAGGTTATCTCCACTCCGAAAGTTAATGTCGGGGTTCATTCGTAATTCACCCGTTGAGAGCGCCGAGTGAGGTGAAAGAAAGTAATTGACACATTAGTGTTGACAAATGTCCAATTACAGTGTTCTAGGGAGAGACGGTCATCCACTAGAACAAACATTTCAACAGTAATTCATTTCAAATGAGTATTCGCATGCGTTTAACAGGTCTTTGCGACCACTGCAATAATAGTATATGGACTTGGTTTCATCACCTATGACATAGTTAGTCTTGAGAAATCAACACCTCTTCAATATGTGCTGAAAAGCCATAGACATGTAAGTCTTTTGCTGCAGTGCTTCTAGAAGAATCCTTTCTCTTTCATCAAACAAATCTGTTTAAGAACTTGTTTAGATGAAATGAAAACAGCTTATCAGGAAAGGCGCCTCCAAACATCTCCGTGGCTTGGCAGAGCAGCTCGGTTGGGGTGATTCTAAAACAGCAAAGTCAAATAATGCTTGTTCTTTTGATGCTTGCCTCCCAGACAGTCTGTAAACACCACCATATGTATCAGGCAGCAAATATTGTTGTAAACATGACTCACATTTTTCATATTTGGCAGGCTTCTTTGATAAGGCCTTGTCGTAAACCCAGACTTAGTGGCAACAGTTAAATGGAAACCCATAAAAGAGGAAGCTAAGTGTGCCAGGACTGCAGCCCTCCTGGTTCAAAAATCAAGAAGACCAAGTTTCTGTTGTTGGTCTGGTGCTTCAAAAGCAAGAGAGGGTTTTCTTAAAAGGCGTAGAAGAACTCGGTCTTCAACACCCATGACTAAGATCAAAAGCCAAAAGCATGCAGCTGTGAGTTTCTCTAACCCCACAAGCTCAGGCCTGACCCATCCACATGGACAAGTGGCTGTGTTGTCCCTGCCTCTGGGGATGAGAAGTTGACTGGAAGAGCACCAAAGACCTTCCGCTCCAGGTCAGAGGTCAATGGCTCTTGGAGTTAGAAGCAATCAAAAGTGGCTCCCATTCGGCAGACTCCCTGCTTGGGCATGTCCCACCAACTTCCTAGTCTGTCTGGCCCTCTGTGCGGAATTACACTAGACTCCAGAAAGAATGCCAGAATTGACTTTTAAAATAGACAGGGGAGGTAAGGATGTGTCTGGATCATTTCAGTGGAGTCAGAGAACACGTCAGACAGCAGAGATCCTTCAGGCCGGACTGGAGATTCGTCCAGGTACCTCTCGTCCATCTGGCCAGCAGAAGCCCCTCCACACAGGTGTGGCTTTTACCCCTGGGTGGTCCTCTAGCTCACCTTTTTACATTCCACTGCTGTTGCCTCAGGTGTTACCCAGAGTTTTTTTTTTTAGTATGAAATGCCAAATATTAGCACCCAGCTCCCATTATTTTGTAAATTATTACCCCATAAAAGTAGGTACCCAGCGACAGCTTAAAGCGAACATTTGTTTCTGAGTACGTTTTAGAGCCCATATGTTTCTCATTCCATGATACGCACTCGTGAGCATTTCAATGTAAGGAAATGTTTTTTTTTTTACACAAATATTCCATCATGCTCCTGGCATGTTTTGCAACAGACCTGAAGCAGTGACTAATGTCGGCATGCCAGAAGAAACCTTGCGAGTCATGAGGAGCCCTGAGGACTGACAAAAGAGAAATGAAAGCATACGTCGAAATGTTCGGCTAAATATCCATTTTACAGAGAGTGGTCCCACAAGGCGTACTGGAGGGCCATTCAGGGCCGTGTCAGGAGCTACTGCCGGCCAGTCGCCGCTGCGGAAATAAGCTGTCTCTGACTCCATTCTCACACTTAACAAATCAGTGGGCCCTTCTGGCCGGATTCGAAGCTCCGCTCAGGTGCGGCATCGCCGGCTGGATCCAGAGAGGTCAGCCTGTGAGCCGCAGAGTTGGTGTGAACAAGCAGCAGCTGCTGAGATGTGACAAGGGCAGCGAACTCCAAGACAAGGTGTTTAGGAATCAAAGTAGGCTGCTCCCACTCAAAACGTCCACGCCTGCCACCAGCCCGTGTCTGCCAGTGAAACATTAGGCTGCAGTGGACCGCCCCGCTGCTTCAGAATGGGGAGCGTTCAAGGTCTCGGAATAAGGTAGACATTGTCTCCATTTGATACCCATCGAGTACAAATAAGGGCCAAACCAACTGCACAAATACTGCCGAGAAAAATATGCTCTCTCTCTTTTCTGTGGGAAATACCAAACCCCACTGATCCCCTAAAGCTAAAAAAAAAAAAAAAGTTGATATGTTTACAGGAAAGGAAACATACACCACATAATTGAGCAACCATGGTTTATGTATCAAAATAGGTCACAGCTTTGGTTCATTTCCACTGGCCCAGTTCTGGGGTATGGAATGTAGATAAGGAATTCCAAAGATTCCTCCCTTTTTCGCTTGAATACATCAGTATATCTAATTAAGCAATTGTTTTAGCATTTTTTCACATCGTGTGGGGGAATTCTTTGGTATCTTTTATTTCATTATACATGGAATGGATCTCATTATCATAAAGTAGTTGGGTGGCTGTGTGTGTGTATGTGTGTGTGTGTCACATTATGACAAGAAGGAAAAGTACAAGTGGCACCGCGAGGTCATTATCACAACAATGATAATCTGCTTAATACTTCGCAGTGTGAAAAAAGATGAATCAATTTCCATACGTTATCCCCTTATTAGGAGATGAAAGATGCAGGAAGGCACAGCCATCTAGGAGCCGGTGCCGTGGTGATTATGGTGGATTTAATGAGAGCCGGGCAGAGGACTGCACGCTTCCAAGAACAACTGATTAAGCTCATTAAAATTCTTAATTAAGTGGGTGCATTCCCACATCTCCCTGCTTTGGAAGATAACAGCGGGGCTGTAGGTGAGGCCACGATACCATCCAGCCAGTCAGGTGCCTCGGATCACTCTGTGGAGCTGCAAGAGAGAAGCTTAATTTCCTCAACCTGGCAGTATGGGCTTTACACAGCTTCTCTCCTTCCCCTGAATCTGGAAAGGCAATTATGTAAATCAACTTGTCATTATAAGCATGTCTGCTTGTCGAAGATGGGCACTGTCCCCGGAGGCAGACCATTTCAGGCCCAGCAAACACAGACACAGCCTCTGTTGCTGTAATCAACTGGGCTGTACATGTTGGAGGTAGTCATCTGGAGATGTGAGCAGCAAAACTGGAAGGTAAACTGTTCTTCCAGAAAGAAAAGTAACGCCTCCATAGAGATCTTTTTTGGCTCCCTCGGGGAACAAATGAACCATTACATTTGTAGAGATACTTCCATTGCCAGGGATGGGCGTGCTGTAATCAAACTGACGACCAGTCAGCCCAGTAGCATGCCGCCGCGTCCCCAAAATCCCAGCGCTACATGTGTCACTGCGGAAGTAAACATTTCCATCGGCTCCCGGGTGCCTGAGGTGTCAGGGGCTGGAGATGCTGTAGCGAGCTTCATCCATCAATCTGAGCCACCGGAGTTACTGCTGCTGATGGCCCCTTCCCAACATCAGGCTGCTGCAGGGCCCCAGCCAAAGCAAAAGCGTGATATATCAGAGAGGAGGGGAGAAGGAAATATGACACAACACGGAATTGACAGAATGAGGGGGGACTTTCCCACCAAGAAAATGAATAAGGAATAGTAAGCAGTCACTGTCAGCGCTGTGCCGCAGCGGTCCTGCACTACGGCTGACAGCCTGTCAAACAGCCACACCCCCCCTCACCCCTACTTCTACAAAATGTATTTGATATCCTATCCTGAAATGTAAACAAAATATATACAACAAAAATCACAGGGAACCAGAACTTTTCCATTTTAGCCCCTGTTCCCACACTGCGACAGCCATTTCAGTAAACGCTCACATGCTGATCGGCTTTGACTGTCTAAACAAACAAATCCGATCAGGTACAGAAGAAACACAAACCCGATTTGAGCAGCACGGACGGCCTACTGAATGCAGAACATCTGAACACGGCTTGCACTAGCCTTTTTTCACTGAAGGTTAATCATATCCAGTCAAGGAAACTTTATATTTTGGGTCATATGTAACAGGTAAGATAAACCAACCTGGGTACAAATGTCCTGCAGACCACGAAGCACTCGACAGCAGATTAGGGCAGTAATATCTAATCTGACATTAGTCGCAACATCAAGGCATCCATTTGCTGAGGGGTCAAAGCTGTTTGTTCTCATGCATACAGATACCAGAGTGTGTCTCTGGCAACGGGTTGCCCAGTGACGCACAGCTATGCCTGAGCCGGGTCTGGGGGGGTCAAAGGTCACCTCCACAGAGCAAAGGCACTCGTCAGGCAGCCGTCAGCACAGCTTTAAAGCCCCGTCTGGACTATTACCCCCCTCACCCGTCAGTCAAGAGTCACTTTCAGCCATTCTAATTAAACAAGGGGCTAATTTACACTCCTAGTGATAATAGGGACTTCTTCACCACACATGCAGTCCTTGGTCAGTTCACAATTGTGCTCTATTAGTTAATATACATTCCACAAAAATGTCAATCACGCCCAGTTCCAGGTACACTCCCAAACCCTTGTAAGCTCAAAGTCGTTCCAGTGGAATCCCCTCCATCTCTATCGAAGTGTTGACATTTAATTATCGAATGTAAAACGTGAAAGAGAACTCTGCTTATACAGTCGTTTTTCTTCACTCTGGGAAGTGTTCTATGCCTCTGAGTCGTCCACTTTGCTTACACTGAGAGGCAAAGCCAAGACGTCCAGTATGTAAATGCAATCAGTGTTTCCAAAGAGCACACAGAAAGGTGTTGATGGAAGAGGATCCACTGCGTACATGTCGACACCTCAGCACACATCAGTCCCGGGTGGAATCTCGCACTCGCAGGATGTGTTTGTGCGAGGAGATGCTCAGAAGCGCAGAGCAGAGATAGCACGAGGCATCACGCAGCATGAATCTGTCGAGCATAATTCAAATGAACAGATTTAGTGAAAGTTTAAAGGCATTTATCGTCTGGAAAATCTGTTATCGAACTATGCAACCCCTTCAACTCCTATCTTGGGTCTGAATAAATCAGTAGGCGTCTACTGGGAACAAAGCATCTTGGATTCGAACAAGACTTCGTCCTTTGCCAACTTTTTCACCCAGAGTTCTCTCGATATTCCTGCGCGGGCTGTTCATCTTATCAGTGCAGACATTACTAAACTCCAAATGCTGTATTTATGTTTTGTGAGTAACATCTGCACTCCATTGTAAAGTTCAAAAGGATGATATAACTCAGCAAAGAGCCTCACTTCAGTGCTTTACACCCTTAATAAAGCCAGAAGCTAATGTGGCTAGCTAATGATTAACTGCTAATGCTAGTTACTGGCTGGAATGTAATGTCTCTCCTTTGAATTTAAGACTGGGGTGCAGGCTCCTGGTAGACCGTGAGTTTCAAACACCTTGGGCTTTTTATAGCTCACCTAAAGTGGCAAACACCTATTGTGTTCTGCTGACTGACTTTTAAATGTAATCCAGGGTCAAATTAAACCTTAATTGCATCGATTTGATAGTTTACTCTGGCTAGAATGTCTATTAAATCACATCTCTCTCAGTAAGACCCCTATTGTGATTAACTCTCTATGTGCAGAGTTCCTTTCCAGGACCAGGTGCCATGGAAACAGTCCAAGCCAGGGAAACTGAATCACAGAGTATTCTCAAGATACAAGACTAACTTGTGTGTGAAAACTACAGCAGAAAAAAAATGTTTTATCTATCTACAGGCATGTTTTGAGAGAGAAAAAAAAAACCTTAATGTTTTTGGATAGATAACAGCATTATGGGAGTCACTCGTGCTGGTATTTTGATCTGACTCACGCTGGTTAGACAATGGTTCTCTCCAGATTGTGGTGAGAGTCATTTTCAACAGTCCAAAACATGGTAAAAAAACCCCGCATTCCCTCAAGCTGTAATGACCTCCTAACAATCCCACACGCCAAAGATAGCTTATTCTCAGGAATCCTTTGCTTTCTTTTTTTTCAATTGCCCAAAATGTTTATGTTAGGCTTTAGCTCTGTCTTTCACACTGAGCCAGGCCCTTCGGTCAACCCTAAAAAGGCTGGAAAAATGACTTCGCGCAGGCAAACGGCGCTGATATCCTGCCTCAATAAAAATAAATGGGCTAGCTGACACTTTAGAACTGGTTATAATGACTAATGCTCTGGCTGGGCTGTAGTGGCACCTGCAAAACTGGCAACGTTGGCGGCTCAGGGTGAGAAATAGACAGGCTGATTTGTGGGAACAGAGATGTCCGCAGGGCCCCCCGAGTAACAATAGTTTATTTGGATGAAAACTGAACATTAAGCAGACAATGGGAACACGTTTGACAGAGAGAGCCTGAAAAATGGGTAGTGACTACAGTGGCAGACTTGGCATGTAATACATCATATTCTAATGCCATATGACCGCCGCGGTATAGGTTACACCTTTAAGCATGAAACCATTAACCCGCTTGGAAGGGCCGCGAGTCCAATACCTTTATGTGTTCCTGCTGCCTATCTGCATTCAGTGCAAGTGCTCCGGCGGTGTGATTCAGTACCGTGCTCCGGTCAAGACACACTCATTCTCCCCTCTCCCACCCCTGAAGTAATGAAAAACTCTCATGGTGTTTTTGTTCCAGCCCCTGGGTCCGCTGCCAGCGCGCTTCACCAAGGGCCGCTCACCGTAGCAACACCGCGCCGTATTTATTTTCTCACAGGAAAATAAACCATCCGCCAAAATATTTTCATCTTTACAAAGCCTCCCATCTCCGCAGTCAACAGGGGGCCTGTTTCTCCGACACCGCGTTTGTTTTTACACAAAGCTAATATTTAAACGGCGCCCTTGGAGAAATAATGAGAGATCATGTGTGGGTATCTCCTACATATTGCGCACGAATCCGTTCAGAGCAGAAAAACAAAACAAAACAGAGCAAAACAAAAAAAATGTTTAGGTTTTACCTGAAAATTAAGGGATCTGGCAGCGAAACGCCATGACAAGGCGATCAGTCTCCCTGCCTCCGTGATGTGTGTTTGCATTTTGAGACAAGATGAGCCGAGCCTTCAGCGTCTGCTCTGGGCCCTGGAAGGAGGCCTATTTATTATTTACACTTCTCTGCGAAATCACGCATGTGCTCCACAAATACATCATGGTTTATTCATTCACTTAATGAATGTTCTGGCTGTTTACCCCGCCCCCCCTCCCCCCAAACCGCTCCGGGTTTATGTTCCTTTTTCCACAAACAGTGGGGATAAGAGCGCAAGTGGCTGTAAAACAATGCCTAAGCTGCATTGCTCGCATTCCTTTAAACTCTTTTGTTGTTGGTGAAGAGGTGGACGGGTGGCACAGCATGCGTTCACGCCGCTCCAGGGCAAACTGAACCAAGCTGCCTCCGACACCTGGACACTTAAATAAGAAACTCCAGCACAGGAAAAATAGCAGCAGTCCTGATCTGAGCCTGGTCAAACAGGAATGATCTGCACTCTGGTGCACTTCTACCTCACCGAATCAAATGCTGCTTAGCAGGCAGGCTGCAATTTTAAGTCCAGATGTAATCTGCATGTCCGGAATGGCAAAATTCCGCTCCACAGACTCCTGACCTTTTGGGTGAATATTGATGACTCGCAAAAAAAAAAGGAGTGCAGCATGGTTTCCGAGATCCTCTTGCTTTTAATTAAGGCCAGCTTTGCCACCGTGGGAGATTTCTTTTTTTCCCCCCACATAGAACACCTCTCAAATCATTTTACAGAAGGACAACTCCAGAATGAATATGCGAATGCTAGTGGAATGACCACACTCTTGGCAAGAGGAGAGGAGCCACTAATTTTAACAAGAGACAAGGGGCCACTTGAGCGGTGCTTGAAAAGTTGGGCGGCTCATCTTTTTGGCTGGATGCACCACTGTGCTTCAGCTCCGTGCTGTCCCACTGCTCTGTGTGACAGCAGAACAGAAACACCCGGTATGATAATCTCATTAGAGAAAGCATAAATAACTCTGACACACAAAAATATATAAATTACAAACACTTTCCCCCTTGGAGCCCAGTAACCGCATGCTGTTATTTATAGGTGGTTAGGTATTTGCTCTGCCTAACAAGATATCACCCTTGATTTTTTTTTTTTGGTCTTTGGATCCCCGTCAGCTTTGGATGCACCGTTAGCGATCGCTAACACCAACAAATAGCTTTCGATGGTTGACCAAAAAGAAGTTCATGGACCATTGCTTGCCTTTCGGATGCCACACAGTACTTCTGTGAAAGAAGACACCTGTTTCCACTTTGACTGTTGTGGAAACAGGGTTCAGGGGAAATGCCCCAGTCTCTCCTCAACGCAGACCAATAATCTGCAATCAGTCAAGGTGGGTAGGAGGGGGTCCTTCAGACAGGACCGTCCCACATCAGCTTCACATAGAAGTGGCCTTTGTCCTTCGGGCTGGGTGTGGAATGCCAGGGCTGATGGGAATCTCTCAGCGTGGGGCCACATTCCAGTCAGCCCGTCCCCAGCACACCTGCAGGGCATCTGGGGTCAGCTGCCTACGCTACGCACTGCTGGGCACAACGGATCCCCACATATACACACACACACAGATCCAAATCCCATAACTCACTACACTGTAAAGACTTTGAGCTTTGTAAATACCATGATAAAGCCTTTGACACTTCATGATTCCACATCCAGGAAAAAGCTTCATTCTGTGTTTCTGCAAGCTCAAGCTTTTAAGGCCTTTCTCCATGTCACATCACTGCTTCCAGCCTGTAGCTGTGGAATATTATCCAAAGTCCAGATTTTGTTGCTTTATTGCAAAATTTTGAGCGAAACAAGATCAAATTTACAAATTTTTCCATTAAAAAGTTAAAAAATGGAAACAAGTCAGATATTAAAACAGTAACAACAACTGTCACCAGGTGATAGATACCACAAAAAGCCTGGGGCACATTTGTATTAATCTTTAAGTTAAAGAAACAAGATTGGGACACCAAAATGTATTCGCTACATATGGATTTCACCAAAAACATAACTTTAGCTGCTTCAGGTGACACGCACACTAGAACAAAGTCAGCAGTTCTCCAACAGCAGCTATTAGATCTCTCCTGGCAGCTAGCGGCTGCTGATCTTAGGGACAGCCATCCTGTGGGTCAATTTAGTAAAAGTGCTTCAGCCGAGGTCGACGGAAGTGCACCGTCAGGCCACTCACCTCCTCCGCCCGACTCTCCCACAACAACAAACACTGACGACTCAGCAGCGAGCCAGCCCATTGACACTGCATTGTACTGCTGCCCTACCAGTGCACACAAAACCACATGCTCACATATACACATATTCACCTCCCCCCGCGACTCAATAGTATCGCAGATAATGGAAGTTCATTGTATGTGCCTTTTCAAGGACTTCATGTCACTGGGTGTATTACAGTAGATGAGTTATGAGACAAAAAAGGCTACCCTTATTTTCTCTCACACTCTGGGGGTTATGAAAGAAATTGTGTGTGTGTGTGTGTGTGTGTGTGTGGCTGCTTAGTGCATTAGGGAAACGGATCATACATCAGACAAACTCTCTATGCCATGCTCCCTCACACAGATTGAGCCGTTTTTTTGTGACCTAACCGCAGTGTGTGCATGTTTTGTATGAGGCGAATCGATACTGGAGCAAAACAACAGGGTACCGCTGAGCAGGCTTACTGCCACAATGAACACACCTGGGCCACACTGCTTTAACACAAGCAGTATTTATGAGACACGGCCAGCGGTTGTCAAGGCATGCCCAACTAAAAGCCTAAAAGTTTAGTGGGCCAGAAAACAAGGCCGTGTCTATCTCTTCCTCTCTGTCTCATCATCCTATCTCTGACTCTGTATATCTCTCTCTTCTTCTTGAGCTTGATCTCTTCTCTCTCTCTGTGTTTCTCTCTCTCTCTCTCTCTCTCTCTGCCTCTCTCTACCTCTCTCTCTCCCTTTTCTTCCTTTTTTAATTACCTTCCTCCTCCAACTCTTGTATTTCCTTCACTTCCTCAGTATAATGTTCACTTCTTCTCTCTTTCTTATTCTTTCCATTTGTTATTTTCTATCTCTTTTTTTTCTGCTCATTTTTTAATCTCTCTACGTCCTGCTTACTTTTTTACTCATTCGAGAGCTTCCCCCCTTCCCTCTATCTATCTATCTCTGTCTTCCTCTCTTTCTCTCCTCCTTTCACTCTCTCTCTCTCTCTCTCTCTCGCTCTCTCTGTATAGGTTTCCTGCTCTTTCACCTTTTCTCTCTCGCGTCTCCTCCCTGGAAAAATCGTTTGCCGGGGAGAATGTTTACTCTGAGATTAAAGCGCAGCCATTGAGGGCTGGACACTTTCAGGGGGCAACACAACAATGCACATTTTTGCAGGGTTGAGTGGCAAGGTGAGCAGCTCTCTTTGCCAGGCCCTCACACGGCCTTCCCCCCCCCCACTCATTAGAGCTGGGAAAACTCAAACAGGCCCACCAGCCTCTCTATAGCACCAAAGCCCAAAAACAAACAAGTGGGAGAGAAGAAGAAGCGGGGGAAAAAAGGCAGCCACCAAAGGAGCCACTTAACTTCCCCCACCCAATGCTGTTTTCCTCTCCTCAATACACATACAGGTCCTTCTTTCAGGCCCAGGCGTGGATACGGCAGCAGACGTGAAGCCACCTATCCTTTAGCAAGCGGATTTGTCCTCTAGCTGTGTAACTAGCACCCTGCCGTCAGGGGAGGGCGGACGCAAAACCTCAAACAAAAGGGTGTTAAAAGTAAGGTTCAATCGAATGCCTTTGTGAGAATCCAATAACTCTCCTTCACAGCATGGAGGCCTTTTTTTTTGCACATGCTGTTATTGGCCTCCATCATGCTGGGCTCCTATGGTTGTCCCTTAAGTGTTTGAAGCATTTAGCAAGGGCTAAACCTCAAGAACCAGGTAAAAATCCATGCTGGTATTAACATTCCGGCCATGGTTGAAGGAAATGAGAATCCCTGGCTGGTTTTCATAAACTTTTCATCACTTCTCATCATTTGATGACAATATTATCTCTCGTTCCATCATCTCACTCGTCTGGGCAGCAGATGACCCAGATTTGTGAGCAGGAGAAGTGAGACAGAGGCTTTAAATGGAGGTTTCGTCAGACATATGGAGAGGACCAGTGTCAGTCACTGCAGAAATAAAGCCAGATGATATTTAATGTAGCCTGATTGGCCACTCTCTATTAGTTTGAGCTGATTGGTAGCAGGTGTGGACGCTGGGTGTTTCAGGCCGAAGTGAATCACACACAGATGCTCGCAGACCTGTCTGTGTTTCCATAGCAGCCAGAGGACGACCCAACACAAAACTGGCCATTTTTAGAGAGCAGTGTCACACTTTGTCTTCATATCTCACATTTTCTTTGTCTTTGTCTCTGTTGTAAGCGTCACTATTCTCTGTCATAAACATGTTCATATCATAAACATCTGTTCTAGTTTGAGCTGCAATAGGATTTGAGAATGTGATGTCCTGATTCAGTGTCTTATGGGGTGATCCCTCATTGGCATGTTTTGTCAGTCGTTTTCTAGGGCATCTAATAGAATAGAATCTTCTCTTTCATTCCTGATCTGTAGTCTATGGTCTTATTAGATGTGGGTTCACACAGCTAAAAGCCAAAAAGAAGGAAAGCAGACAGAATAATTACAGGGTGACAACTGTTTGTGGGGGGTTACACAGCACAATAACTTTATTAACTCACAAAAAGTTAGAATCCCAATAGCTAATTACTGTATGCTTTGGTTCTTTGTATGGATCCACACTATTGTTAATACCAGTTAGAAGAATTTGTTGCATTTCCTGAATTTTTAAGCATGATAACTCAGATAAAACAAATGCTAATAAAACTTTAAGGTTTGTAGCATGTGTTTGTAGCTTGTGTACATGTGTGCAAGAACTAACTCTTACAAAATGGAGGGAAGCTATAATGCCACAGGACATGGAAGGGATTCCCAGGCCTAGAACTTTATCAGTCACCCACACGCCAGGCCTAGAACATCACACACTTGCTTCAAATCTTGCTTCCAATCTTCAAGAGTTGGCTTCTATGCTAGCCTTTTAGCGCTAGTGCTAAATTGAAGAAGCACACGTTGGACACCAAACATGCTTAGCGTGAGGAGGTAACGGATGTGTAAATTACACTTTTAAGTCTGTAAGAAAACTGAAAAATATATTTTTCCCACATAGGCTAAAATAGTAATGGGAATTGCACTCTTTGTGGCGGATGCCTTCCAACAACAGCACCATGAGGCAGCGTCCGCTAAACCACCAGTAAACCAAGGGCTAATCCTGGCCACCATGGCCGAGATTCCTGCAGCAGATTTACTGCCGTTGTTCGTACTAAATTCTGCTTTTTCTCAGAGTATGTGTAAAACAGAGCATTCCTGTTCTCTCCAAGATGCTGCAGTCCACTGCTGGTCACCCTGCCTGTCCCCAGGCTCTGATTGCAAGCCAAGAGGAGGTTATCCAATCAGAGGCCCTCTCAGCATGTGGTCTACAGCAGAGGAAGCAGTGGGCGAGTGTGTGTGTACTTAAGCTGTACACGCGTCCTGTCTTTTCTAGCTGTGTGGCTTGCCATCCTTTGTGTGTGTTTGTGTGTGTGTGTGTATAAATGCCTGCATTTTAAAACACATAAAATAGGTTACATTTATATGTCTATGGATAATTCAATAATAATTTACATACATAAATACACACAGCTGCAGATGACGTTAGTCTGTGATTGAGTGTGTGTGTGTGTGTGTGTGTGTGTCCTTACTCCTGATCTGGGCCTTTGTGTGTGCATGTATGTGTAGAAATGGGCAATTGCCAGGGCTCTGATGGGAAACCATGAGTCTTGGCATTGATGTGGATGACATGTACCACCTGCCTCACCGCAAGTACACCAAGTACACTCTTTTATGGCAACAGTACTCTCTAATGGCAGCAGGATATATCTGCACAAATTCATGCAGTCCCATTCTGCTCTTGTGCCTGTATGTGTGTGCATGTGTGTGTGTGAGTGTGTGCAGCTCTTTATTTATGCACATGCAATAATATATGCATCTGTATCTGAACTGTGATGTATTGTTAGTATTGACATACATGGTTCTCCTTATTTGGGCCTGTGTGTGTATGTTTCCCCTGCATGTGGGTATGCTTCTCCTTGCATTGCTATGTGTGTGTGTGTGTGTGTGTGAGTGTGTGTAGGAGTGTGTGCGTGCCTCTGCCAGGGCCCTGTGTTTGTGTGTAGAAGCACATGGGGCTTGCAGAGCTAAGTGAGCATTACGGGCCGGGCCTGGCTGGGGAGTCCAGCATGGGACCGCACGGCTGTGTGTTCCTCCCTACAATACCCCTCCATTATAACCTGCACAAACTGTGATTACTGCAGAGAGAGTGACTGTGTGAGAGAGAGTGAGTGCGAGAGAGAGAGAGAGAGAGAGAGAGAGAGAGAGAGATACTCTGAGAAAAGGGAGCCAGCAACTCTGCTTTTAACTGAGAGGAGAGGCTAAACTACTCAGGATGGACCATTGGAGATACATACATTCATACATACATACATACAATTTTATAACCACATTTGCGTGCCCCAGGATACTTTACATTTCTGACAATTCAAAGCATACTTCCTGTTTTATGTTTGATTTAATGTGTTTGAATTAAACAGAATAGCACATTCAATACTTGTAATTCACGTTCATAAACATAACTCTTCTTTTTACACTTTGAATCTTGTTTCATTAAGAAACAACTCATCAATTTACCCCATGCTGTTGTTAATACTGGTGAAAGCTGTGAAGTTGTGGTCATTTTACCCACTAGGCAACTACCACACAAACCGTGACTTCTAAGGGTTAGGGAATGTCATCGCTTTGTGCACAGACCCCTCAAATACTGCACGCACACATCTTCTCACTCGTGCTAGAAGCCAAATGAGGACAGCTGGTTTTTGCAGGACTAGACACACAGTGTTGTCATCTGGAAGCTTCTAAACGGAGCACAGTGTCTCTTCCCCAAGCCGCAGGGCACCACAGTTCAGTGGCTAAAGCCGAGACGTCATTTACCCCAAAATCCCACACGCTGAGACCTCCTGGCATCGCCTGTTGGGCCAGAAAGGCTTTTGGTGTCTATGGACCACTTCATGCCCACTGAGCCCAAAGGCTGGGAGACAAAACCACCCCTGTTCCTCATGTTCCGAAACAATGAGGCTACAATACAAACATAGTCCTCAACAGGCCGCTGCAGAACATCCATCGGGGATGGGATAGACATTTTCTGTCAGGGCCAAAGTGATTATATTGTTCATTACACTGAAGTAATTATTCATTTATGTTTTTAATTATAGCAATTTAATTAGCACCTATTATCGCCATAGACTTAATCTCATATTTTTTATTCCACTCCCTCCATCATCATTTTTAGAATCAGAATCAGAATTGCTTTATTTGGCCAAGTATATGTGTGTGCATATACAGGGAATTTGTTTCCGGTTGATGG
>JBBKCR010000031.1:6982733-7010525 GCA_037577295.1 Ladigesia roloffi | reverse complement strand
ACACACACACACACACACACACACACACACACACACACACACACACACACACACACACACACACACACACACGTAGTTAAATACACAAATATGCGCACACACATTTGTTTTCATACCTTGTGTGGGCATAAAGTCAAACATATGCTTTTTTATATACATAAGTATCTCTCTATATTTATAATTATCTACATCTCACAGAGAGAGAGAGAGAGAGAGAGAGAGAGAGAGAGACAGTGTGTGTGTGTTTGTGAGAGAGTGTGTGAGAGAGATAGAGATAGAGAGATAGAGAGATAGATGGATGGATGGATGGATGGATGGATGGATGGATGGATGGATGGATGGATGGATGGATGGATGGATGCACAGCCAGCCAGAACATTTTTGCCTTAAAACATACAAAAACAAACACATTCATGCATGCACCTAAACACTCCCTCAAACACACGGTCTGTCCCTGCACACATGCACTCATTCACAAACATCCAGTAAACTGACAGTGCCCAGACACCTTCTGGAAACCTGTAGGACCATATGAGGCAGAAAGGCCTGGAGAGTGTGCGGCCAGGCCGGACCAGGGGGCTTTAATCAATCGCACATGCTACTTTCTGTGACCTACAGCCAAAGCATAGACGCTAAAATATGGGAGTGATTTTTAAAAAACGCCTTCAACCACACTCTGAGGAGCGCAAACATGCCGAATGAGCGCAAAGTGTCCACGTCGGAGCCTGCAGTGGCAAACACTGACAGGATTAAAGGAAAAGCAAAACAAAAAGTAACTGATCCTTCCCGCCTCCTTCAGGTAACGCTGTAAATATTTAGCTGGAGATGTGGAGTGACATGCCTAATGTTGGGGTCAAGGGACAATCCTCCAGCAGGATGGGGGCGTGGGGGTGGGGGATGTGCATGCTCGCCTCACACCACAGTTACTCAACATTAAACTTCACCTAATAAAACTCTCATGCACATACTTCTCGGGTTTGGGGGGCCTTAAGAGGAAGATAAAACCATGGCAGGAGCACTTGTGAGGCATGAACACCCATTCAATCAAGGGGCTTTTCCCACTAAACCATGACCAGCTTCTGCTTCAGGCGTAAAGTGATAGTTTGTTTAAAAAAAAACCTTATTTATACAGTTTTCTTCTAATACTAAATGCAGTTTTTCAGCCGAGACAGGTTTAGTATCTGGATTTACCTTTCGTTGTAACTTCAGATACTAACTGAACAACATAAGAATTACATAAACTGTGTGTCTAAATCATCACAGATTGTCATTCCTAGAAGTCTCCTACATGGTCTGGCTAATTTTCATAGTTCATAATAAGTGATCTGGTATCCTAAATTACACCGATAAATCTGTGAGAGTGTAACAAAGAACTGGATGTGGACTGAGCAGGATGAGAGTTCCTTTAAGGAAAGGTTTTGGGAGGCTACTGGCTTCTAGTACATATAGCCTTGTAGTGCTAAAGTAATGGAGCAGAATTTGGACTCCAAATATGTCTAGACCAATCAACTGCGTCTGGTGTAAAAATGTGTAAAATGTGTTTTTACCAAACCATTTCTTAATTTAAGTTTAAACAAATTTTCTATTGTCTAGAAAAAGTACGACGAAATTGTCAAAATGACATGATATGGCTAATAACACCAGTTGCTGTTTCCTACTTTAGCTACTGATTGGAAATTTTGGCTTTAACTAGCCTCCCACCCCGATCCCACATTTCTTATAAAAATGTACAATCATCTTCATGCACTGGACTCAAAACGGTTTGTCAGTTCAACCTCAAACGAATAGCTTTATAACAAGCAGTTCCAGTGGTTTTATTCAACACATATGATTCATTTGAATAAAACATTTGCTGCAATTACAGTTCACATGAGTTGAGCCGCTTGTTAGCCGATTAAGTATACGACAGACCATTTTTTACTGTACTGTCACCCAAGCAACTTCTCTCCATTCCCAGCCTCTTCCCATTACCCACCATCCTCAGTGGGTGTGGCCTGTGAAAAGAGCTCCCTGTGCAATACTTCCTCATGGCTTATAGCAAAATCAAATGATGCCTAAAACCCATTTTCTTTGGCTTGTAAGGTTACAGCGCTGCCATCAGAGGGAATTGGAAATTAGCGAGCTCTGTTTCTCCTCCACATTACTGTTCCCCCTCTCTGTGATTAATAGCTGCAAGTAAATCCAATTTTCAAAAATCGTTTGAGTGAGGAAAAAAAGAAAAAAAAAAGAATAGGAGGAAAAATAATGTGATGATATGTGCCCAAGTCAAATAAGAGACAAGTTGTTCTGGAACGCTGCATTCCCCTGGCAGTCTATTCTTTGTGGTAGCACATGCCCCCCCTGCTCAAAGTCTTTGGGTGCAAAGGATTCTGCTGAACCTTTTCCACAACTGACTAGTGTGTTTTTCCCATTACATCCCTGGCGTGATACAGTGCTGGCCTCAGTAAATAAGATGTATACTGGATTGGACATGGCACTGGCGCGTATTGCCATGTGTTATGTTTCTCATTCCCTTTCTCCCTCCCTCTCTTGTTCCGTCACGAAAGCGATGTCGTCGCTCTTAAATGTGGTCCTCTTAGGCAAAACACTTTTGCCAGAAACGCGATCGCTGTTTTTCTGTTCGGAGCCCACAAAGCAGCGACGGTCATTGGAGTGTGAGAAGGATCCTGGTTTAGCGTCACTACTGTGGTGGGGATTATCCACCTCTATGCAGAGGCTGCCCATTTTGTCCTTGTTCCCACTGTGTTTTTCATTCATGTTGTTTGTATATTGCTCTAAGCCACTGTTGATAAAGATTCCCTTGGCTAATGTGGGCCTGTGTTATCCTGTTGCTGTTATTCCTTCCGTGCGAAGCAATGCAAAGCTCTCAGCCTCAGCAGCCCACGCTATAATAAACGACAGTAGACCCCGGGCCCTCCGGCCTGCTTCTTCCGTCTGAAGTGTGTGCCTGTCACCCCATAGTGATTTCCAAATTGTTTGGTTATAAAGGGTAGACCAAGGCCATACATCCACTCTACTTTTCTGGTCATTGATGGTAAAATACGTCTCTTTTAGGTTTCCTGGGCAGAAATCACATGGTTGCCTATATGAAATCAGCTGAACTGCAGAACACCAGCAGCTTTTGGAATTGTTTCACAATCCCTGTTTTATTAAAGAGCAACCTATAGCAGAAATACCTGCCGCTATTATGTAAAAATCATGGATGGCGCCACAAGTATGATGTCTTCATGATTTCAGTACAGCTGGTCCTCTCACTCAACCCTTTCTTTTGTTCCTTTGATTCGACCAGTCCCTATCCGTCCATAAGTAAACACTGAAAACACATCATGTGCACTCATTCACAGAGCTCATCCTGTTCCTCCCAATAATAACATCAAAAAAATACCACACACACACACAATTGCGCACACATACATCACGATCTGCGATGAACTCTTCTGGGGCCTGGTTTGGTATGCCGTGCCGAGCTGAGTGAAGAAGCCAAGACCGGGGAGAAAAGAAAGACATAATGTAGCAATTTATCCGCTTATTTCCCAGCCGTTCGTTTCATGAAGACACGCTGCAGTTCCCATGTATGTCGGTATCTATAGCAATGAGCCATGCATATTCAACCGGCCGCCTGGGAGTGCCGAGCCATGCATTCTGGGTGCATAATATCCAACCACCAAGCTTCAGAGTTCAGCCAAGTAACTCCTCACCACGCGGTGGCCGGAATGACTAATAGAGGCTTGAGTATCTGAACCCTCTTTCTGGAGACGCACAGGGAGATAAAAGCGAAAAACAACAACGAAGAAGCCGAACAGAGGGGCCTGTTTCCACTTACATCCACAACCTTCCCATTGTTGCCTGAAGGAGACTGGCTGTGGGCAAGGATTTGGAACTTAAGAAAAGAAGCTATAATTAGCTAAGTGACAACTGTGTGCGGACTAAAGGCAGCCTGGAAGTGAACCTTGACGGCCAGCTTTCCCTGTGTGTCTCATAAAGTGACCAGAGCGTCTCGCTCTGCAGGCTGCCCCAGCCGTAAACCGTCCTCTCCGCACGGCCCGTCCCGGGTGGCCAGGGTGCTGACTAACCTGCCCATAATTGTCCATTCACCACAGTCAGCTTCCCGCTGTGGAGTGGCCCGCTGAACCCTGTCGCTTTGTTCTGAATGAAAACTGACTGGCACCTGACCACAGGCCTACTGGTGGAATGAGATACGTCCCATTGTAGATTGGGAGAGGCAGAGGCAGTTTCAGATATGAGCCTATAATGAGGATGAGGATGGTGGTGAAAATGCACCATATGCTAGTTTACAATTATTGATCTATTTAGCTATCTTGATGTTACAAGCCAAAAACCTTAGCTACAAGCAGGCAGCCCAGGTGCCCCCTAACACAACTTCTACTGGCTGCAAACCTTAAAACCCTGAAATTTCACTTCTGAAGGTCTGAAACAGTTGATGCAGCCTCTTCATCACACTGACGGGTGATGCTAGGCGGAGAAAACAGAGGGTGTGGTGATCATTGTTTACATTGTAGGCTCTTTTCCCTTGGGGTGGATTACACTCCTGCATCTGCAAATCTGTGAGCATGTGTGAGCATCATGCTGGAATGTTAACATAGTTGTGTGTTAACATGCGCATTAGTGGGCAGTGTCATATTAACAGAGCCGGGATGTACAGCCAGTTCATCCTCCGGAAATAAAAGACTTGCAAGCATTTTAGCAGGGAGAGGTAAAATTGTGAATGTAAAATAAGAGTTATTTATTTATTTTGTGCAATTCCATTTCTGGTTCTGCCTCAGTCCTAATCCTACTAAATAATCAACCAATCAGCACTAGCTTGACGCGCAGTACCGCAGTTATGCGTGACATGTAGCTGAGATTTCAGAGGTGTGTATAAGGCTCCTCTGTAAGCCCAAACTAACCATAAACGTGTTTGCGCTGCCATGCGAATACATTTATCTGCACCTTCACAAAAGTATAAATCAGCCTTTCGAGAGAAGGCAGCGATATCCTGGCACTGAGCTCCTTGGACTCAGATGTTCTTGCAAACATTGCAGCACACTGAAAATGTGCTGGCCTGTCAGAATTCCTCCTCAACCTTGTGTGAAGGGCAATAGCGCTGCTGGCAGGGGTTAGAAATCCAGTCGGTGCGAGCGCGGCTGGTCTAACGCGGTTTTGTTTGTTTTTCTTGTCTTGTTCCGAGATGCGCAATTTCACACGCAAAAAAGCACATTCCTCACGCTCACTTTTGTGCTTAGTTCACACTTGCAAAAACAATCAGCACGGCCAAGAGTTCCAGTAAGATTGCTGGAGAGCGGGATAGGCCCAATGGCCTAACACCCCTCAGGAAATCTTAAACCTAAACAAAAGCGTGACTCTGGACTCAAACGTACACAATCCTCATTTGCCCCAAATGCCTCGATATGTGTCTCCATGCCTGAATTGGTGCGTATCGCTGGGTTTAAGGTTTCACTTGCAATGCTGCCCTCCAACCTGCTCAGCCCTTTCTATACGGGAGTTTACAGCATGCATGCTTTAGATACAGGAACTGCCACACAGCATGTCAAACCTGAATATACAAAGAATAAACCAGTGTTAGCCCACCAATCCCGGGCCAGAGCTTGGGGGTGGCGTTTAATCAATATTATTACTTCTTACTGACCTGAACTGATTGGATCTTAACTTTTGCTCTAGGCAACTCTAAGTTTCGCTTGATGACAAAACATTAGTATGAGTGCTTGGTCAACAAAGAGAAAGAGACAGAGATTGTGGGGGGGGGGAATGAGGAAGAGAGGGAGAGAGAAGAATGTGAGACAGATAGAGAGACAAACAGAGAGAGAGACAGACAGAAAGAGAGAGAGAGAAAGAAAGAGACAGAGAGGGAGAGAAAGAGAGACAGAAGAGAGAGGGGGGGAGGGAGAGAGGTAAGGATAGGTAGAGGACAGTATAAGATGATAAAGATAGAGAAAGTGAGGACGTCCGTCCGTTACAGTGCACTCCTCCTGGCCGTTTGAAACATGTGCAAGCAGTTCTGCCTATTTAAATCCAATTACAATCTTGACTGTTGTCATGGGAACCACCTGTGATAAACACCATGGCCCCGAACTATTTCCCAAATTACAGGCGACCTCAATCAACACGCCGCATTAGACCTTAGCGCTCTCATAGCCCCGGAAATGGGCAGGGGACACTCTATCTGCAGAAGGCGATATGGATCGCTCTCTTTCTCTCTCTCTCTCTCTCTCTCTCTCTCTCTCTCTCTCTCTCTCTCTCTCTCTCTCAGAAGCCCCTAACAGTTTTTCACAGTGTTCACTGGCCTGGCACCTACCTAAGCGTCCCACTCAGCATAGCTTAGGGTTTCAATGCTATTAAAATGATATCTATTCAATACAGCAGTACAAATCTTCCTTGTAAGTCGTATTTTTCTTACATATAATGTCTCATTGCGCAACCTTCTAGAAAGGGGTTCCCTACTAAAATCCCATGCTTGGAGATAATCCTTTAATGGAGCATCAGGGACATTATTGTGCTTTTAATATACTCCCTGAGACTCACTCTGTGTTTCATTACACACATCTCGGTCCAATCTGCCCCTCTCTCCCTACAGAAGCTGTAGAAGGCTCTCCTTCTTACAATGTTACGTATTTATTTTAAAAACTCGCCAGACCCAGAAGGAGCTATCTTGAAACAGAAGACAGATGACAGAAGAAGGGAATTTTTTCCTTTTTGTCCTCTGTTACCGGAAACTCTGTTCAAACATTTAGATACACCCTAGGCATAAGCTCTCCTTTCAACCTCCAAAGTGATCTTTCTAAACACCCCCCACCCCTCTGCTTCTGAGGCTGAAATCCTTCATGTAATGAAATCCCTTTCTTGGAAGTAATTACCATAGCCCAATATTTACCAACTGGATTGTGCATCATAGAACTACCTGCTCTGACAAAAACAGGCCTTTGTGTTTTTCACACAGATGATCACAAGCTGATTCATGGGGGTCTCTGGACTGCAAGCATGAGTCCAGTCGCTAAGCAGGAGTCTTGATTTGCAAGCTGAGAAACTTACTGATGAGCTTCTACTAAAACCCATCAGACTTGACAAGGCTTCAAATAAGCTTTTGTTCCCAAAAATGTTTCATCTGAAAGGCAAAATCTAACCTGTTTCTTATAATGCTATGCAAGTCCATCTCCACTGATGCTGGAGAAGGTGATATAGAGGCACTGTGACCCCTGAACTGAGTCCTCTTTATTCGTTAGCTAAGATTTCATTTTAAAAACTTTCTACACAAGTTACATCATAGATGGGTTTTCCAAGTTGCTCAGCCTCTTTTACTTGAAACATTAAACTTACTGAATATAGTATTTCATTCTGTTCATTACACTGAAGGTTTCAAATTATGAATCTCATGATTTGAAACCATGACTGTACACAGACAAAGTCACACACTTCAGTATGGAACCACAAGTTTTATTCCCAGCATCAATTCCCACATTTAAGGTTGGTGGTCCTAGTCTAATCAGTTGGGTTTGTGTTTTTCTCAGGCTGAAATTTCACAAGCCTTAAATCTGGAGTCCCAGGTTGAGTCAGTTAAGGTCGAGTCTGGGTCGAGTTCTAGTCAGATAACATCATCATTTTTTTTACCATTTAAAAATTTCACAAGCCCTGCTTCGCGGCCAACAGCACTGATTAGTTTTAAAATAAAAACCCAAAAAACGTACACAAATGTGCATGTCATGTGAGGCGCTGAGCGATTCTTCAAAGAGTGTTATGACGTTCCCAGAAGAAAAGGTAAACTGAAGTCTGATTTAAAAGGAAGGAAAAGTGATAGTAGAAAACAAAAAAGTAGGGAAAAAAAAATCCCCTCCAGCAACTCCTCAATGACCACCACAGAAGCAGATGGCTATCTCTGATAATAACTGTTTGGTAGAGTGCAGATGTGTGTTTGAAAACGAGCATCTGGGTAAGTAATTACCAAAGTGATAAAAAATGTTCAGTTAATTTGTAACAATCAGACTTTGATTAAACAAATTAAATCACTGGTTTAGCCTGTGGAATCCAGTGACCCACGAGAGCTTTTTCTCTTTCCTGACTTTTCCCTCTTTCTCTCTTTATCACGTTCTCGTATTCCCTCTCAGATTAGGTTTTTGGGCTTGTGTGGCTCTCACATGAGGTACTGAAAGCTATAAACCAGCCCTGCACGGTAGGAAGATAGCACTCATAACAGAGGTCCATTTCTACAAGCAGTGCAGCGTTTAGAACACTGGGTGGCTCTGTGGGCCCCACACTATGCTTCAGATTTATTCGCACTACACTCCCCTCCAATACCAACCATAAATCAAGCAAACCCTGTTCCCAGAGGCCACCAGAACATAACCTACGGCTGTCCCATCTATCCATACATATCAGAGAGGAGTCAGCCCCAAACAGCTTCCTTCACTTGTGTTTCTGCAGGACTTCTCCAAACCTTCCAGAAACGCATTTATTTAAAATATTTATTACAATGAATAAGAAAGTCTCAAAAAGGAAACAGTCCCAGCCCCCTTGAATGTAAAACAGTGCTGGATGAAATTAGACATAGCTTCAACATCTGACAAAAAAATACACTCAGAAAAATTTTACATATCGGTCCAAGACCAAACTCATCCGCACACGCATTCTTGCTGAAATAAAACTAGGAAGAAATATTACTGAGACTTAAATGTACTATCTAAACATTTTTGCTACCTTACATGCTTTACCTTTATTTGGAAACCTAAATTGCTTCCATGTGTTGCTTGCTATTTCAGCACAGATTACATATATGTGCATATTTTTGCTCTATAAAATATAGGGCCAAAGCCCTGGCAGAGTATATTTTGCCCTCAACTGCCAACTGCAGATTGATGTGTTTATGCGTTGAAAGCATTTAAAATCACGGTTTTCTAAGCAGGCTATTCACATCTGCAAACAGCGTTTAACCCTGAATCTCTCTCTATGCTCCATGATTAGGTGAAGGAACGGCTCTCTCATGCCAAAATTCAAAAATGTGGGTAAACAGCTTAATTTATTCCTACCTCCTGTCTGCAGAAAACAAACAAAAAAAACGCACATGTGAGCAGAATGTTAAGGGATGGGGTGGGGGCAGTTGGAGGGTTATGTATAAAGATTGGATTTTCCCAAACCTGACCTGAAGTGAAGCAGTTAGAAATGAAACTACACCTGCATGCGAATGTCATGGGGGACGGAGGCTTGCTAATTGACAGCATTCCTGCTAGGGGCTTAATTGAGAGCATTAAGTTTCACTGTTTGATCTGCTCCTGTGGGACAACGTATCTCCCACCCTCTACCTGCCGCCCTGAGTGGTTTCCAACTCCCCACAGCACACAAACAAGGCGGCTCACTGCTGAGAAAACCAGCGCTATTAAAGAAAAAACAAGCTTGGCTTTTCTGTTGAGCTCTCCGGATGGAGCTGGCTCTCCATTCAGTGCTCCGAAGTCTTTGTAGCTTATATTTATCTAAATATGTCTTTGGAGTAAATCACAAAGCTGTCTGGCCTTTTGAAAGCAGCTGAGCCCAGCCCTATTTTGGAAGAAGCTTGGCTGGATTCTGGGAGGCTTCGTTTCTCTGAAAACAATCAGTCGGCCGCTGCTCCAGCTCTGAGCCGCAGCTCCATGGTTTATACGCTGGAGACACACTGAACTATTAGCCAGCTATTGCGGCCTGCTAAAAAATGCACTACTTTACACAGCAACGTACAATTACTGTAATTATCATGCAAATGCTAGTGCCATCTGCGCATCTGGTTATTGCTCTAAAGTTTCAAGAGTGTGTTAAGAGGTAATGACATTGCATATTACATGGAATTTAGTACAAACTACAGCTGTACAAAAGAGTTTTGGAAAGCGATGTTGAGCATTTTGTTATGCTAGCCAACTAGCTACGTTAGGGCTGTCCCTAAGTCACACTTCTGTGATACAAACATTAGTGTCGTGGTTTGGGTGTCTTGAATTGTGCGGGCCGCTAGCAGGCTAATGAGGAGAGTGATTTGTTTCTAATAAATAAGTGCTGTGAAAAGAAAACAAACTCGCCACAGTGGGGGCGTGTGGGGGGGAAGGGGGAACAAAGGAGTTCTTCATGATATAAACAACAAACTGTGGGCAAACAATTATGCACATTCTCACAAGAGGAGGCACACACAAGCTAGAGGGAACCTGGCCTGGGTTCAGTCTTTTACATCCATGGCAGGGATCAGGCAAACTACAATACTAATCTATCAAAACGGTCAGGAGAGGCCATCATCACTCCCGGACAGACCAGCAGCTGTCAGAATTTGTGTGTTCAGAAAACGAGAGAGATAGGGCACTGAACTCCGAACTGTCTGAATAAGAAGTGATTCCTTGCATCATGCTCCCTGTCTTCTCCATCATACCAATCGGAGCTCAGTATAATGTAAGGCAATGGTGGAGCTCCGTAGCTATCACTGAACATGCCTGACTGCACACCGAATGCGGAGTTTATATGGAGGCCCCCTCAGTGCCACCATTAATAAATAGGAGCAGGCATATTCATGGCCTCCTTCTTATTCTTCATTTGCTTTCCATTACCCATCAGCATTTGAAAGTGGGGAGGAGAGGAGGAAGCTGGAGCAACCCATCCGCTTCGATTGCATGAGTGTGTGTGTCCGTGTTTGTGAGTATGTGCGTGTGTACGAGGCAAATTTCTTGGCCCACACAGAGAAACAGGGCAAGATCTATAACTGCAACCACATTCTTTCCTTCCAGGCAGAGCAGCACTCCACACACACACACATACACACATACAGAACACTGACCACAAACAGTCCACGCCACTCATCACGGCCCTCTAACAGCAGCCCTCTGCCTTTAGCCCATGGGCCACAGACCCACATGTCTTGGGCTGTCTCCCCACACCTGGGCCTGCCACAGTGGGGTCATGTCTGCTCTGCCCACAGCCTCTCTGCTTTCTCTATCATCCATCCAGGCCCTCTGCTCTTACCTCATCCCTGTCTACCCTTCAGCACTTTTCATTATCAGCAGTTTTTCAATGAACCGTATTTCAACATTCCAGACCTTTTTTTTTTGAATATTTGTTCCAAAAGTGTAACATTCCAGCATATGGGATTATCCGCACCTTTTGATTAACCTGGTGATTTATCTTTGAGTTTGGATTACTAATCCATAACTTGTCCCACAACTTAATTATAACCTTATGGAAAGTAACACCATACACAGTTTCACTTATTCATAATCTCCTGCATGTATCCCAACGTTATCCCTACATAGCATACTTAATTAAGAACATTCATTTCAGTTTTCTCAAAACTACAATTTCTGCGGGATATCCGATTGCGAACAAAATAGCAAGACCAATTTGGATGTTTGTTTACCTGGTCCAGCCCAGCTGGGTCATTCTCAAAGAGAACGCACTCATTAACTTTCCCTGACCCCTGACAGTGCTCCCGCCCCTATGGTCAGGGCTGGCCCTTCCCTGAGTGGGACGTGTTCAGACCGCTCTGTCCAGCTGGCCAGGCCTGAGGCTTCTAATGGGAGGGTGAGGGGTGAGGCCATTCATATCACACTATCATCACTGAGTGTAACCAACTCCGAGAAGGGAAGGTTACGAGCTTCCACATAAGCCATCCCCGCCCTGCACGACCTTCATTACCGAGAGTCTAATTTAGATTTAGCAAATGCCAAAGAAAAGGGGAAAAACATCAAACACTATAATTTAAAATGATGGTGAGGGGATAAGAATGGTGGATTTAGTGTGTACGTCTGGCTTTCCCTCATCTTTTCCACTCCTTCGCAACTGTCTACAACCCAAGAGAACGCTTATTAAGTCATGATAAATAAGGATATCATTGCCAATAATGCTTTTATGAAACTGCTGGCAATGGGAAGGAAATGAAACCATCATTCCTGCTGATTGTTTCTGCGAGGGCTCGGGTATCCAGCGAGGAAATATTAAAAGCTGCTTCGTGAGCCGTGGCTGACATAAAAGGAGAATTTCACGTCTGTAATCGCTGCCATCAGCCTTGTATCAAACATCAGCGCAAAATCAAGCTCCATGGCGTGCAAATATGTCCGCTGTGTCCTCCCAGGAGAGTCGGGAAAGTGGGTATGGCTTAACCTCTGCCGGCCTTGCGGAAAGCCTTCCGAAACAAACTGCTGCTAAGAGCAGTTCCTGGAGATGTTAAAAAGCCCCAGGGTGGCTCCCGTCCATGTCATGTTCACCTCCGCTCGCACAGAACACCCCAAAAGCAACACTCATAAAGCTTAACCCCTGGTCTGACTCCAGGTTCAACCCGAGCCGGCTTGTTTCGCTGAAGATTGTAAACTTTAAATGAAGTCTTCTCCAGCAGCTAGGCCAGAGGAGGTTGCGTCGCCTGGGCTACAACTCAGAGCCGGGGTAGGGAAACGATATTCGGGAACAGGAATCTGGCCTGTCCAAGGAAAACATTCCCCATAACACACCTTCACCTCACTGTCAGAAGCACAGAGCACGGCTGTGTCACCTTACGCCTGGCCAAGCCCTCGGCCCATATAAAAGAGCCACATCTGGAAGAGGAATAACACGGCAACTCCGGCGCTGCGCTGACAGTGTCCTCTTTAAGCCGATTTTTTTGAGGGGGAAAGCCAAATATTTGAGCAAGCTCCTTTCCAGGACAATGATCAAAATTTAAACAGCGGGGAAAGCTTGACTGCCTATTTTTCTGTTGTTTTTCGGTTCAAGCTGGGATATCAAAGAGAAGCGCAGGGACTTACAGACGACCCAGCTTGGGTGTGGACTGGAACAGCAGCTCCGGCAGAACCTGCAGCCGGTTCCGGTTCAGCCGCCTGCGAGGAGAGAGAAAGAGAGGAAAAGAGAGAGAGAGAGAGAGAGAGAGGGCAGGGGAAGGATGAGATTTAGTGTAATCAAAACAACCACAGTCATGAGAGCAACAGTGAAACACAAGATGAACATTAAAGGCAGCGAGGAGTCGGGTGCGGGTGACCTTTTGGAGCGCAGTCTGTGTGTATCTGCTGAAGAGATAGTGAGACATGAGTATATCCGAGACGAGACATGAGCGTGCGAGGCAGGAAAAGCTTAGCACTGTTTGACTTAGCTCACTGATAGAACGCTGACACACACAAACATCTGCACCGGCACAGAGAACAGGGATTGATGACAAGAAAGGGCAAATAGGAACAACACACAAAGAAGCCAATCAATCTTTCCGATTATGGCGGGAGGCCAGGTCAGCTTGGTCATCAGATCCAGGAACACGGAGGCAGCATCCTGGGATCAAGGGTTACTGCTGCCCCAAAGCTGCTGGACTTCCTCTGAGGATGGCCGAGGTTATCTCCCACGGAAAGCTGTTAAAGGCTGCATGAGTCTCCCCAGACTGGCTGAGGGCTTTCACAGGCTGACCCTTAACCACCAGAGAAGGGGCTTTTAATCAGAAGATGAGGGGATAATGGCGACCCAGCAGGTCATGGGCCAGGCTGGAGGCATGTGTTGGTGGAGTGCATCTGTCATCTCTCTTGGTTTTACTCCCATCTACCTTCATGACATCAGCAGGCAGTGGACAGGGATTCTCTAAGTAGTCTCAGCTTTCAGCACAGGGAGTCACGATCAGTTAGAGCTGATAGCCTCAGCCTCATCCAGCCAGACTTACCCAGTAGAGACAGCAGTTTGCTTTTGTAGTTGCAGCTTTTTTTAACGACCAAAGACAAATTTGATGCTGTTTTGCAAGGCTTTGATGTCGGACGCACAGACTGAAATTAGGCTCGCTCAGTCTAGACTTTTGCCCCTTGCTGAACTGTAGTTATGTCCCATAGATGGAAGCCTAGTCTATTTTGGGCACCATGTGAAGAATATGCAATCTAAAAACCCCATGCCCTTAGAAAGGTCTTCCCTGAGGTTTCGGCTGTCTTTCCAACAGATTCTGTTCAGAGAGGAAGGATTAACGTGGGTTCAGTGGCACATCCACCACATATCATTACTGAGTGATGTCAAAGTCAAGAGTTGTTCACATGAATAATTCTTTAATGCAGTCTAGCAATCTGTAAACACTGTAATCGTTTTTTTACATGAACATAACATTAATCCCAACTTATCATGCTGAGTAAGCAAACGAATACAGAGGAATTTGTGCCAGACTTCAGTCCCTTCACACTGTAAATCGTACTGAAGTATTTCCCACATGAAAAAATGCAGTTAATTATTTCAATTCCAGTCTTAAAAAATCCAGGCCACACTGTTTCAGAGCCTGCAACGTAGCAATTAACAACATTATTCATTGTAAGTGCAGCTACTGCTAGCGATTTTGCCTCTTGTTGACATGTTTGATGCAATTGAATTCCCTTTACAACTTCTAGGGCATGTGGTTTGAATAGCTTAGAAGACTTTTGTGTGTAGATGCTAGAGTGTAGGCACTGATTTTTACACCACTGAGAGTCCTTTAATGAAAAAGCAGGGAGTGCTTCAAGCAAGTCCATGCTACGCTTCAGGGAACGGCCATGCTGAGTCCCAGTCCTATTGGTCACGTTGATTCATTAAGGACTGGCAGGGCTAAAACAGTGTGAAATTCCGAGTGTGAGTGACAGGAATAAGAATGCAAAGCATAACACTCTGGCAAACACACACCCTGCCAGGCAGATGTTGACTAAAAAGCTTTCAGGGTTGGCACCAAGCGCACACATGTCGTCACATAGCATTCAGAATTTGCTTTCCTTTTTTAACACACTGTTGGCGGGTAGCGGATTCGGTCCAATTTCGACAGGAGCGCACACATCTCCCCAGACAAGAGAATAGCTCAAACAATTCACACACAAACTCAGAGTCTCTGACACAGCCAGCTGTGCAGCCTGGGTCTGACTTTGCCCATATGTAGCAATGGCCTGCTTGTTTGGCTCGACCCCACTGGTCAACTTCACTCAGAGGTGTCAAGATTCTCACCAGTGAAGGGCAAATGGAAGTCTGTGTCACGGCAGACAGTTAATGAACATACGAGAACTTGCAGCTGAGGGAGCTCACCTTCAGATTTTGTAGGTTTCTTTCAAGCTTTTTAGACTCAGACAGACAAGGTCAATTTAGCAGTCATAAAAATAACTCTTCACACTCAGTCGCATGCACATGCAAGCATGTTTCAAAGATCTGTTCCATGGAGATACAAGAAAAGCTGCATGCAGAAGCAAGAAAAGCAAGAATAGCTGAGTTGCAGGGATCCACTACCTTTCCACTGCCTTATTTTTATTCAGATTTTACTTCAGTTCTTATTAGATTCTATTTAGACTTAGGCTTATTTAATTAATTTTATTGTAGTACTTCAACATGATGTTTTTATTCAGAATTCTGGTTTCTTGTGTTTCTCTGTGTCTGCCTGATGTGGCAGTCACACATAAATAAAGTTTTCTGATTCGGATTCGGATTCAAAGGTTTGGGGACACCTGGCTTCAACTGTGTTGGATGTACATTTCAGTGGCGGGTTCATTTTATATACAAAGCTATGAAGAATTTGTGATTGGTCTCTTGCAAAAAACAAAAATGGACGGAAAAATATTTAATACATTCTCTTGAAAAGAGATTGTATCGCCTTTTGGGGCATCATCACTAGTTTAAACCAAATAAGGGTGCAACTATAATATGACAATACAAGATATTCATTATATTTATTTTGTTCTATTATCTAAAAAGATAAAGTGTTCGGTTGATGAAGACTGATTTTGCAGGTGATTAGTGTTCTTTAAGTACTAACAGACAGTCGTAGTCTTCCTGTGCCCCGAAGCAAGACATAAAGGGGGCCCCTTCCCCTAAACAGAATATCCACTTCTTATACCAATGTAAGGTTAAACTGTCACACACACGCCTTCATCGCCCTTACAGTTTACTCAGTAGTTTTTTGCCACTGTTACTGATTTAATAACATGCTGTGATTTAAACTGATCATGCCTTACAGAGTGATATAGCTCCCTGCATCTAGTTTGCAACTTATTTGCCAATTCATCTTCTTTGTCATTCAGTGATTTTGAAGCTGCTGTCACAACTGCTGCTACATCTGAATCACCATGTAGATAATGTATGTTAGCGTATGCATGCACATGAATGTGACACCAGCTTGCACAGGGGCAACAGGAATTGATTAAACCAGAAAAAAAACAGCTCAATAACATAAAATGGTGCTTAGGTACAATTACGTTTGACATTTTAACAAGGAAATGTTTAATGCCAAACGTTTGCAGGTATCGTTTTCATACTTAATCGATTAAATGTTTTAAAAATATTATTATTACCAATTATTAACTTAATAAAAAGTGTCCCCAGCCATTGACTGGCATTGCTCAGTACAGACAGCCATCAAACATTTATAAATGGTTAGAACAATGTAGTCAATGTTGCTTCTAGTCAGTGCACTGCATGGATTTGTTCAATTGGATCAAATTGAATTTAATAAAGGACTGATTAGCCCAACTAGGTACTGGATGGAAGCTAAATGTATTGCAAAGCCATGAGAAGACATTTAGAAATAGTGCTAATGACCTCGAATAAAGTGAGCATATTCCAATGGGTTCTCAAGCAAATACACACTTGCCGGCCAGATCAGTTGTGTTATATTGGTTTCTTACATGGCCCAAGACTTATATATTAAAGTGGTGTATGTTAAAAGTGTTTTCATTGCAGATACTCACAATCTCTCCAGCTGCTTGAGGTCCTGAAAAGCTCCTCGCTCAATCACACTGATCTGATTGTTCTCCAAATGCCTGTGGAGGAAGAGGAGCAGCTTCATTATCTGATCAGAATAGATGCCACAGCTACTCCCTGACACTGATTACCCAATCTGATTGGTTAAATCAGCCTCTGAAGAGCAGCTTCCCTCACTGTGAATTCATCTTGTCACAACAGCTAATGATAAGCTGATTTCCCTTCATGAAAAACAGAGACGATTTCCTTCCCCGAGTCTCCCGAACCTGTGGTCGGCTCTGGCAGGACAGAACTTCGTGTAGGACATGCCTGTGAGGTCCCAGTGGGCACGCTCAGTGCTCCCCTCCACTCTGAACAAGTTTCTGGGCCCCTAAGGTTTTCCAGATGCATTACAAAGGGACTACATCTCTGTGGACATTTCTTGTTTAGATTTGTGTCTCTCTGCATTATAGCCAAAATGCGGTGACAATCATGAGAAGCCCACCAGACAGCCACTGATAGATCTAGCACTGGATGATAAAGAAATGAAAAAGAAGGGGGAAAATAAGCAAGACTGGACTAAAATATCCAGGGCCTCTAAAGTGCAATTCTGCTTTGGCAACTCTATCAGGGCCAAAAATGGCCTTTTAAAGAAAATGCATGTACATGGGAATGTATTATGGCTATTAATCCATGTTTTGTCATACACACACACACACACACACATATATATATATATATATATATGTGAATGTATTATGGTTTTATGGTTATTAATCCATGTTTTGTCATACACACACACACATTTTCTTTTCTGAAAGAGATGATACACTTGGCCATGCGCTCCAGCACGGTGAAGCCAAAAACACAAACTGGTTGGCTTTTGCTCTGGCTAAGCAAGGCCTGAATTGAATCATCGGCAACAATCGCATTTTTCTCTGATAACAAACATATCTTGTAGCCCAATGCCTTACATCAATCCGGACTGAATCACAATCTGGCTTATTCATACAAATGGGGGGATCAGTCCCATGCTGGTTTATGTATTGGCATTAAAAGTAATCTTATTCAATCCCCTCCAGATGGGCTTTGGTGTGTGGTGAGGAATAATAGCTGTTCTTTTTTTCTTCACTTTTCAGTCAATGTTTTTTGAAGCATTCTATAGAAGCATATGGGACGCAGGCAAACACCTAGGACTTCACAGAGCCAGGGAAAAGGGGGCAAAAGGCATCTCCACTGGAGGCTGAAGTAACACACATGGCTTTTAAGCAGGATTCTGTGTTGTTCTTGCCCTCAGCACTAACTAGACGTGAGGTTTATAGGACAGGCCGGGTCAGCGCAGCTGGCTTTTCCTTGAGAAATCAGACGCGCTTTTGAGTGTACGTTGAGGTGTGTGTGGAGTCTTGTCTCATGTTATCAGATGGAGGAGATCACAGTACCAGCACTCCACAGAGATAAGTGGGTCCAGCGTGGGTTCCCAGGGGCAAGAGGGCGGATGTTTCAGGGGGATTTCATTATAAGGCGCTAAGGGTGGGCAATGGCAGAAATGTATCATGATACATAAAGCCTTTTTAGATAACAGGCTCTGTATTTACAAAGCGCCTTGGGAGTAAGTGTGCTGATCTAAAATCAACTTTTGTGACAGCAAATCAGAAAGGTTCAGAAATCTGATCAGTCTTCTGGGATTGTTCTTAAAATGGCTATCCATGGAGGTGAACCTTTCTTTATTTTTATAGCTCAAAGTCAAACAGTGTCCTAAATCACATCAACAAGTCTATGTGGTCAATCATTTTGTTCCTAGCTCCAGTTCTTGGATGATCAACTACACCTCGGGTAAGGAAAATTGGACAAATTTGAACTATGCCTTTAAACAGACCCTTGAGATCCTCCGCTAAACCTATTTTACTGAAACACACAGTACTTACGATAAATTTGGTTTACTTGGAAAAGTACATTTATGGTGATAAGGACACACCATCATCTGAACCACTTTTTGGAGGCACACACCCACACCCTTTCAGCCACTTCCACTTCTCACCAGCCACTTGGTCCTTCATTCATTTATTTTCCTTTTTTTGACTCATTTATTTTTATCTGCACGCCTTCCTCTCTTTACAGGCTCTTCCTCGGGAGGTAAACAGCACGGAGAACTCCATGATTACAGTCATTAAGCTCCTAACACACTTGCTCTGGCAGCGCGCCGCTCGCTAGCTTAACTCGAGCAGGCCGCGCGGCCCGGAGAGGCCGACCGCCCTCTGTTTATTTTAGTTCAGTGCGGCCGCTCTGTAAAGAATACAGTTCCATGCTCCTCAAACTTCAGAGTGAGTTGAAAGGTTGACTGAACATGAGCCAGTGACTTCACTGCCCGGCTCAGTCGGGAAGGGTCAGGCTAAATATGTCGGATTTACTCAGATTAAGTGTCTGTGCGTTTTATTATGACTTGTGTTTTACAGTAATCCTCTCTGCTCCACAACTGAAACACTTTGATGACTTTGACTGCTGAGACAACGGAAAGGTGAAGCGGAGGCTTTGTGGATTGAAAGGTCTTTTCAGAACAGCAGACGCTGAGAGGTTACTTACAGAACTCGCAGGTTCTTGAGACCAGAAAAGTCGACCTTGGTGATCCGAGTGATGTTATTCCTGTCCAGGTCCCTGTTTAAGAGAGAGAGAGAGAGAGGGAGAGAGGGAGAGAAAGAGAAAAAGAGATTAACCAGTCTCTCAGTGCACTAAGCTGCTCTTGTCACAAAAAGTAAGAGCATCATGAAAGACCCCAGGCACCCTGCACTGACACATTTTACTATCCGGCCATCTTGGACAATTCACACATGCACAGCTCGATTCAGAATAAGTTTATATATCCCAGTGCCATCACACTATTCAACACACAGGACCTGTGGTTCTCTCTCTCTGTGCAATAAATCTATGTGTAATACTGCAGCACACAACAATTTACACTGCACTGTCACTTTACACTGCACTGTCACTTTACACTGCACTGACATTTTGCACTGCACTGACACTTTACATTATGCAACTCATGATTAGTTATTGTTGCTGCACTGCTATGTCTTTTATGTCTTATATCTTATGTTCTGTCTGTGAAGTGGGTTGTCAAGTAAGCATTTCATTCTGCTCTGTACACTGTACTTTGTACAAATGACAGTAAACCTCAACTTACATTTGCGAGCTTAAATAACGCACGTGCAATTTGAATTGTAATAAATGAGGGACGAATCACCTAGCTGTACACACTGCATTACCTACACGAACTCTTCTGTGCTTCTGTTTTTAATAGCCATTTAAATTACTTTTATTGTTGTCATTGAAAACTTCATGTTTAAAAATGTCAACTTTTAACTGGGAAATGGTTCAAATGCCCATCCGTTGACAATAAGGAGTCAATGTGGAAATGCGAAAGGTCCTGGCTGCAGTCCACCAGGCTTGATTCAGTACCTGCTCCAGAAGCCCATGGGGCTCCTTCCTTTGAAGGCCAACATCTGCCAGAGTGCATTAGTGCTCTAATGTTGAAGCCTGGACCTGAGCAGTCTGCTCTAACTCTCATTCTCTGCTCTGCTCCTACTGCAAGCACGGCCTATTCAGTCTCCAGCCATTAATGATTTAAATATTACCATACACTCATTCATGCATACATTCCCACTTGGAGTGTAAAATGGTAATTTTACACAAGAACAAGAAAATGTATAAGCAAGACAATGAAAGCATATTAACTGTCATCCATTTTTACTGGACTAGCCTATGCATAAAACAGTCGTGCTTTGTAATGTAACAACACCTAAAACATGGGAAACTCTACATTTATAAATATACCTAAATATGGGGAAAATAACATCTAATCAAATCTCAACTGTTCCATGTTTTTGTCCCCCAAATATGGACTAGATAAATGATTTCTGGGCAGATGAATAGATAGGTTCATATTATTAGCATTCTTAAAGTGTGCCGTTCTCATGTAACAGACGTGACACACTATAACACCTCTTATCAGCCATCAGCATCATACCTTGCAAAGAAGATAACCCCATAATCTCTCCCAAGAAAGGAAGACATTAGTGTATGTGAGCCCGCAGACAATATCCCATCTTCTATTATGCTAATTATCATGTGCTAATATGCTAGCTGTTATTCTAAGTGTATGCCTTCCCCATAGCCCTCCCTCCCATCTCTCCGGTTTTCGAGGTAAAAAGGAAGCACTTTTCTCAGAGGAAGAATGCTCTGCCATCACCGTGGCTTGCCTTGTTTAAATTTTCATTACAGCCCCCGCAAAATAAGCAGTATTTCATAACTTCATGTTCTCCGGTCTGTAAAATGTGTTGGAAGATGCCTCTGGATTTTAGAATACAGGGCCATGTCTTAATCCATACAATGATGTGATGTATTCTTCCAGCTCTACTTCTCTCACATGCACACTTGTACGTCAGTGGCTTTGAAAGGATCAGATTGCATTGTTGCTCTTCTTCGTTTTTTGATTACAGGACACAAAGCAGCAAGCGTATTGCTCCAAATTTCTCTTGGATGTCTTTGTTCAGGGATTGCAGAAGGCCCAGTAGCGTGCATTACTGCAGCGGCGCAGCATATAAGGCTAAACACGAAGCATGCCTCCAGCAAAAGAGAGACAGATTACATGGAGATAGTTCTGTTTGGGAAAACCATTCCGAACGTATCTGAATGTCCACATTAAACCAAACCAAGCAACATGCCACCGGACCCCATCAGTTATGCTGTTTCCAGGCTGTTGCCCTGTACGCCCTGGGCCTGCAAACGTATACACTGTCGAAAACGGGTGTGCCCGCCAACAGACACTCACTGACTTCCTCTCCAGACACTGTTTACTGGAGTTAACTGTACGCCACACTGGAAGAATCGAGACTCCAGAACACACACATACACACATACACATTACTAGCCTACCTCCAGCGAGTGTGTTTCTCATAACATACATAAACATTTATAAATCTGATTTAAGGACATATTGAATTTCAAAAGACTTCCCCCCGCACCACAAAACGCACATCAGGGGCACTAATATGAGCCATATTGTAGACATATTATAGCGGAGAGGCACCGAGGAGACACAGTGCTCACTCGCCAGCTCTCTTTCCCCCTGTCTCACTTAACCAACTCTCTCTCTTTTTCTCTTCCTCTATCTCTCTTTCTCCCTCTATCTCTCTCTCTCTCATAGGCTTTTTCTTTTTCATATACTCTACTTGCTGTTATATGCCCATCCCTTATATCATAATTTTGGCCATTAGTTAATTCATTTCTAAAACTCAAACATCCCAGGATACTTTCTGTGGCTTCTGACTAATACAAAGTAAAAATAACTGTAAAATATTCATATGATACAAAAAATGTAACTGTATAAGTAGAATGTCAATACAATTAATTCCAAAACCCTAAAACACAAAGATAATACACATTTCCTAGAAAGAAAAGAACCAAAAAATCGTTCGACAGGACTTTTTTAAACAAAAAGGTACATAAAGGATGGCCCTAATCATCAAGAGATCACAAGTTCCCTGGCAATACCACAGCCATCCATGGCCGTGAGTCCAAGAGAGTTTAATTGGCCTCAGTCTCCCAATCACTCAGCATGATGCCAGTAATTATAGGAGCCTGTAAGCTGATGTAACAGAATTAGCAGTCAGAGTCTTCTTTCAAGCAGGTTGCGCTATATAGTGTTGCTTCATTAGTGGCACTGAAAAGATGTTTTATGTGTCTTGGAAGGAGCACATGCCAGTCTTCACCCTCCCAGCCAGGGAACATTGTGTGGGGAAGGAGACCTAGCAAGTTGTTTAAAAATCTTCAACAGTTTGAGTAACTTTCTGGCTTGACTCGCAAAAGTGCTTTTTGATTATCTAAGTGACCGAAGCAGAAACATCTTACCTAATCAGCTTGTCAGACAAGTGATTCAGGGCCCATTGTGAAACTTTTTATTTCTTTCTCACATTTTTTTTCACCATGTAAGCACCTGCTGACCTTAAACAGAGAGTCCAGCCAAAACAAATAATCGTCCGTCATTTTTATGATTCGTGTTGAGTTTCCATGGTGGTCAACGACGGAGGTACTGTGTGTACCGGTAGAAAAAAAAATATATATATAATTTTCACCTACGTCAGTTTCCTCCTACGAGTTCCTTTTTTGACTCCTCTGACCTGTTAAATCCTCTGATTACACTGACTCTCTCTTTCCCGTCTCCTTCCCTCAGCTGCCCTCTCCACCTCTCCTTTAATCCAGCCATCTTTCTTTCTGCCACTAAACTACAGTTTGTGCTAACAGCTCAGGGAGTTAAGTCAGAAATGTTGCCTCTGAAACTCAATTAAGCCTGTGGTCACACTGACAAGGTGGAGGTCACAGATACAGCAACCCCCCGCCGGCCATTGTTTGTGTTAATTTCTTGCAGGGATAAAGTGACACTCCAAACGGCAGGTGCTCCGCTTGAACAATGCATCCCCCTGGGCCTCAGCACTCACACAAAGGGGGCATTAAACCGGCACGCCCGCTCCAAGCCGTCACAAGTCTGCACACCGGGAGGTTAAAGTCAGCTCTAAATCTCGCAGGAGTGCTTCAGAGCGGAGCTACACAAAAGTAAGCAGCCCTGGAACTGCGCTGGAGGATATTTGGCCTGCACTGCGAAGCACGCTGCTACAGCACTGACGCGGCAGGTGATTAGTTCATGAGGTCCGCTAAACCCTCAAAGTCATGGGAGAAGAATGTTTCTGAAAACACATAAAGCGCCCTCGTCTTTCTCCATACGACGCTTCGCTTCACAATGCCTTTCCTGTCCTAATCTGCTGTTATTTTCTTTAAAGCCAATTCGTCTGGTCCGCAAACGCAGATAGGTATGCTCCATTTCCTCTGCAAAGCTTCGGAACGCCGTTTGGAATCTTAATTGAGTTCCTCTTCTTGAGCTCGGGCTTGGACTGCTCTTATGGGCGGATTTCATCTCTGGAATATTCACACGCTGGCAAGACTCAGCCTAACCACACTGTAAAACATGAACAGTTGAGTTTACTCAAATCATTTTAGGGATCTAATTGCCTTCGGTCGGTTCTGTTCCGATGCCTTATTTGTGTGGGGTTTTATAAGTGATCGGAATAAAGTGTGGACATTTTGCTTCTTGTGCAGCCAAAGCTACTGAATGGTTTCAAGGTTTTATATTGCATAAAACAGTGCAGACCCAATGCGATTCATCTTTTGTCACATATTGGGGAGGAGTGTAAAAATATATAAGTTCAAATGCATTGGTTACAAGGGCAATGTATATTAAACCTGCAATCAAATTAAATTTGAAAAAAGGGAGTGAATTTTAACATTGATCCTCCCACTGGTCTTTTCAGAGGAACTCTTTTCTGGAAAACAAAGTCAATGATCAAAACTATCCATATCGGTACATCCTGTTTGAGTACAATGGACAGAAAGGTGTAGGGGCTTATGTTATACATGCATTGCATCACTGATCTGTTTTTGTATAAATCACTTCTAAATTTCAAGCCTGTGATTTTCTTTTTGTTATAAATTTGAATAAATAATAATCTTAGGAGACTATATAATCATTTTAAAAACTTGAACACGCAAAATCTAGCTCCCTCTTGACCTCAGAACAGAAAATCATCTTGAAGATACATAAAAACAAAAAAATACATTTCTTCATTTCTATCAAATTTTCAATATTGTTACTGTTCTAGGGTCCATATTGGCTTTCCATCATTTGTTTTGCTTTTTGGGTACTTTGCAATAAAATGTGATTTTTCCTCTATTCAGTTTCAGTTTTCTGAAAGCTTCAGTCCCCTGCAGATTAGCATTCTGAACACATGCTGCTGAGATGAGTCCCACAAATGAGCAGGTACTGAAATCATCAATAAAAGTAAATTAAATTGCTCGTCTTCACTGATTAATTACAAGTGCGAGCATAACTGGCAGGAAAACATGTCCGCCTTTGCATTTCGATTAACATGTTTTTTTGCCGCAGTAATTGTCAGTGGTTGGACACTGTAATTGCCGTCTATTACATTCTTGATGAATGACTGTATCAGTTCATTCTCATCTCCTTTGCTGGGCTAATGCCACGAGGCACAACTGTACAGAAGATCATTAAAAAAACAAAACAAAATCATAACAAACTGCACACAGTAGATGTAGAGTTTGGAAGGCGTGGGCTGCTGTGTTTTTATATGACTCTTATCAGATTTTGGTATGTGCCACAGTGAAGCTTGGCACCATTGTGCCATCCCCACCACAGAGTGCACTGGTTTGCACTTGTGCAAGATCAAATAAAGTGCTTTGTTGCCCCACCATGTATACGTGCCAGAGGAATAAAAGATTGACTTTCATCTCCGTAGAGCCAGTAGCTAGCTGACCGCCATGTGGTCACCACACGTCCCTATACAGGTCTGAATAAAAGTGTCCTGTTCTTTTCCTCCCAACATCTTTGTCCTACAGAGCATTCCTAATGTGCACTGGCGGTGCCAGTGTTTAGTTTGGGTTTTAGTGTTCCCTGTGCTCTGGTCTTCACCTCTTCATCCATCCTTTTACAGAGATATCCACATCTTCTTCTGATTTTTCAATGAAGTAAGCAAATAACGTGTACAAAGTACAGATGGCATGACATCACTCTTTCGTTTCCTTCACCGATACTGAACCCTTACCTCTAAGAGTTAAATCGAACTTCTATTGAATCACTTTACATAAAGGAATATTTTGGCAAAACAATGTTTCACTCACTCCAGATGTAATCTCTCAGCTAAGACATGTTTGTGTCCAGATTCTGCCTCTTCAGTTTAGAAACTGAGCTGGAAGGCCACGAGTTATTCATTTAAGATGAGCATCTAAAAGCGGTCTATCATGTGCATAGTACTCAAGCACTCGACTACCAGACGGGAAGAGATACAGAGTTAATATTTGTCCTATTTCAGGCTAGATTTCTCACAGGTTCGGAACAAACTCGTTTTCAAATCCCTTCAAGTTGGTTTTTGCTGATTGCAGATCTTATATTAGTTCGTTCTGCCGCTGTGGTGGTTGGCATCCAATTTCATACGCAGCATTTCTGCAAACCAGCATATAAACATTTTGAAAGCTAGGTGTCCCAAAATTTTTGTTTGGTTGTGTACATTACCAGGATTGGGTTGAATGGAACTGGATTAAAAATAGAATTAGACGCAACTTCATGAAGTGTGAGCTGCAGAAATCTGAACCCAGACCAGATCAGAACATAGTAATACCCAAGTCTTGGCTCAAATGGGTTATTGATGATTGCTCACAGCACTTCTGAGAAACGTTTGGGGAGTACAAATGCCTCTAAATCATCACTATGACAGATCAGAGCAGAACTGAGTTTTAAAGCAGCAACGTCATCAGAAGCTTTGGCAGATGGCGAAGATGAGAGCGGAGGTGCCAGTAAAAAGCAGAGCTGCTCTTCGCTGGTTCTGGGCAGTGCTGGTGGGGTCTGTCTCAGGGAGGCTTTTGTTTAGTAAATATTTTCATTACCGCGCCGTCTGGATGCATTCCCGGGCCGGAGGACACTCACTTCACGCTAAGCAGAGCGAGCAGAAATGAATTATTTCATATTTCCTTTGTGTCTGTTTGCTCTCAAGATCGTTTATTTTCAAAGGGCTGGCAGCTGATAGCTCAGGCGGCTTCGTGTTTGCTCTCGCTCGGCGTATGACTTCTTAAATTACAGCAGGAGCGGGCGGCTGAAAGGTGACATGGGCATTTCCGACGCTCCTCTGCTAAAGTCAACATGACAGCCAGGCCACACAGGACCCATCCATAACACAGCGCCCGCGGAGCACTGATGCAGCTTAGCGCAGAAGCGAGAGACACCAAAAGGAACCAATAAAGGCAGCCAGGGAGGCATACTTCTATGGACGTCATTGCAGGGGAGAACAGCAGAAGCAAAATAAATCCTGAGTGTCCTGACCATATTTAAGAATCACTGCTCAGCCAGACCTCCACAGCTTCTGTTTATTCAGCGGGAGGCTTGTTTAAAACCAGGCCAGCTCCTGGTTCAACGGGTGGCTCATGTAAATCTCATCAAAGCTCAAAAAGGCTCCAAAGGAACAGTTACTTTCCGGATGCAGACGCCACAGGCGCGGCAATCCCAATCGATTAATAAGGAATTCTGGCTTGATCTTTCTGTTTGCTAGGTTGCTAACTGCAAACCAGTGTTTTGGGCCTGGATTCTGCTTACATCATTGTGACAAATGCAAGAAACATGCAAAGATTTATTCCGTTTTGGGAAATTTGAATAAACACTGTTTCACATCCAGTTAGGCGCAGCCCAAATTGACAATATAAGGAATGGTTTGAAGTAGGGGCTGTCAGAATTTGGCTTCAAGCGTAAGCTCTTAAAAAAGGGGACTTTTATGGGTTCTTTAGCGAAGGCAATGATTATATATGGAACTGTAAAAGTTAAGGGAGTTCCTTGTCTGGTTGAATAGTTCCTCTCTATGATAAAAAGCCTTTAAAAACTTCTGAAAAAATCTCGCTATTGTCAAAGGATATAAAACCTATTACGCAAATAGTTTAACTGTGTACTTTTGCGATATACAAATCTCATGCCTGGATAAAAAGCTGCCTGTACCATTTAGAACATCCAAAAACTGGATCTCAGACAGAAAATATGGTTTTGGGTCATATTTGAGTTATTAAAAAGCTGTCACATCACAGTGTCTCAGCTGTTGTACAATTTGTCATGAGGCAAAACAGCCTTTCAGAAAAAAAAAGAATTGTGTTCTTTCTTAATAGTTGCATTAGTTGCCCTGCCAAAGATGACAGCCACAACTCTTACTAAACTGTAGTATTACTATCCTCTTTAATTTGACCAAAACGACACTTCAGCTCATAAGCTATCGCTGTGTTTGCTCCCACGCTCGCTTCAGTGTCAGCGCTGGTTGTGAGAAAACGTGTGGAAACGCTTTGTGAAGCCCCGGTTTAACCATTTGCCACAGTTATTTCCCACAAGTGTGCTCAAATAAGAAGACTCTGTTGCTGGCACAGGCTTGCATGGCCTCATTCAATAATATCTAAAGGGAAGGTGAGGTGAGTGAGACAAGGACATACAAAATAGTCCAAAACGTTTGTAAAAGAAAATGGGTCATAGCTTATTTATAAGAGCACCATCTCACACAT
>JBBKCR010000031.1:6963305-6982633 GCA_037577295.1 Ladigesia roloffi | reverse complement strand
GGACATACAAAATAGTCCAAAACGTTTGTAAAAGAAAATGGGTCATAGCTTATTTATAAGAGCACCATCTCACACATAAAACTCTTCACCTGTATGTTTTAGAAAAAGGGTGAATCTATTGCCTAAACAAACTTTCATGCACAGTTTGCCTGGCCTTTAGTCAGAGTACATCTTTCCTATTGAAAAATAGGCTGGAAATGTTCAAAGTTGGAGCATTTCAGTGTGGTTTTTTGTATAGAAAAAGCACTTCTAGATAAAATGTGCTAGCTTAGGACAGCCCTGCCTTAATTAAAAGCATGAAACACTTCAAAGCTGTCCACGCGGCGGTTGCCACACTTGTTGGAAGACCATCTTGGAACTCTCGTTCTGAGCTGAAGGCACACGGCCCTCTCTGCCAGCGCAGGGCTTTGAAGCACTGGCCATAACAAAGCACCTTGAATGTTTTCCATTCATGTAAAAGTTTTATTTTTTGTTTTTTACAGAGGTTGGGTGGCTGATATTTCCCCGAATTCCGTGCCCGGCGGCCAACCTCCTGGCAGCCAGGACCACAGACATTCACCCAGATTTTACATGTGCTGCTTATGGGGTCAGCAGGGCACCGGAGACCGCAAACCAACCTCCAGGCCCACTCACTCTTAGCTCAAACCCCAGCACAACAAACACACACTCCGACTGGCACACCGCCGTGCTTACTCATAACCAAAACAGGCCAGACACCACCTGAGACCGCGAGCAAACAGGTGTCCGTTTAAGACTGTACGGCCTCACCAGGGTCTCAGAGGAACTTGCACAGCCATACAGGAACTTATTCATGAAGAGGTTTTACAAAAAAAAACTTTACTTTTCATTAAAAACAGTACAAATGTCCAGGGATTTCATAACTAATCTCAATTGTCTTGTCTAATTCGAAGAAATGCTGGATGTATTCCCTACACAGAAGACGTGTTCCCTTTCCATGGTATTATTTATGGCAGTGTTTCATTGAAATAATTACCACTGAGATTTTTATCTAGTGAAAGATAGTTGTACAGGCCTGACGCTGGTAATTCCACAGTGAGTAAACTCCTGTAATTGGCGCGCCTCTCAGCTCCCTCGGTATTAGTGTGAATTGCCTCAATTTACAGTAACAACAAAATCTTTGATGTATTACACATACGTGTTGTTCTGTACCAATCATTTAATCAAACTGTTTGCAAACTGCATTACAGATCCTGCTCTGGGTGATCCAGAAAAAAGCACGGTGATCTCACTCATTTCATTGTTGCTTGAGTGAGGCAGATAGGAGTGTATGGGGGTTAGCAAATGCAGCCAGAAAGTCTCTCTCTCCTTTTCTCTTTTCCTTTCTCTCTGTCTCTGTCTTTCTCTGCCTTTTTACTTATGTCTGTCTGTCTGTCTCTCTCTCTCTTCCTTTTTCTCTCTCTGTCTTTCTCTCCCTCTCTCTCTCCATGTCTCTATTTATCTCTCTCCCTCTGGTTCTCTGTCCCTGTCTCTCTCTTTCTATTTTTCTGTTACTCTCTGTCTTTTTCTTTCACCCTATTTGTCTCTTTTTCTCTCTGTGTCTTTCTCTCCCTCTCTCTCTTTTTATTCCTCTCTCTCTCCATCTCTCTATTTCTCTCTCTCTCTCTCTCTCTGTGTCTCTGTCTCTCTCTGTCTTTCTCTCTCTCACACTCTCTTTTTATTCCTCTCTCTCTTCATCTCTCTATTTCTCTCTCTCTCTGTCTCTGTCTCTCTCACTCTCTTTTTATTCTTCTCTCTCCATCTCTCTATTCCTCTCTCTCTCTCTCTCTCTCTCTCTCTCTCTCTCTCTCTCTCCCTCTCCCTCCCTCTCTCTTTATCATTTCAGGAGACAGAGTGGGCTACACCAGCCACAATGTGCCACATTGTTCCTGAAGTGTGAACTGCAAGAGTGGCTGGCCACTGTGAAAACTCTGCTGGAGAGAACTTGCTGTTAAATGCTTCAGAGTGCTGTGTGTGTGTGTGTGTGTGTGTGTGTGTGTGTATGTGAGTGAGTGCAGAGAATCGTTTCGAGTCAACACCTGATTTATTAAGAGGGCTACATCACTCACAGAAAAAAACAAATAGTTGTGTTTACTGAATGATGTCTCACACTTCCATTCAATCAAACGGAACAGGTTCAGAATACATAGACCTCATTACCGCAACATAAAATTCAAGTTAAGGTTAACATGTCTTCAGTTTCCAAGTCAAACAACCTTCTGGGCTCTTTTTCTTTTTTTTTGAGGTTACTGGAGATGTGAACTGGATGGGGCAGCATGGCGCTCATTACACTTAAATCAACACTCCGGGGTGTTATGAGAACAGTGGCAGTGTGTTAAGTGCGCCCCAGAGACGTGGGGGCCAGGAGCACCTGAACTTTCCCTGCTCTTGAAAACGTGCTTCAACTGAAGGAACTGCGGCTCAGTTCTGAACTTTCAGGTAACAAACTTTTTAATCCTCCGACCAGAGCAGAATCTTTAATCTGCCCTCGCAGCCAGTGATGAAATTCCCTGCCAAGAATAAGTAAGGATTGCAGCGGCTTCTTACCTGCTACACTTCTTTACACAAGGCCAAACGGGCAGTAGTAGTGGTAGTGGTAGTAGTGGTGGTCGATATGGCCAATATAGAATATCATGATACATTTCACAACATGATTTCTTTTTACTGATATCTGAGAAGTTAGAACGGATGAAAACGAGCAGTTACTAAAAATATAAGCAAAATGATTGTTACATTTCCACAATCACTGCACTAAATCCTAATTATTTTCTCTTTATTATAAAACTTGAACTTTGTACGCATTTAAATAACAGTGATCCCCATGATGTATACATGAATAGTGATATAATGTGATATATCATAATAATCTATATATAATGATCATAAATATCTTTATGCCCATTTCGACTCAATAAACTAGTGAAGACACTCAAAAATGAACTTAGAGTGACATTTGGTTGAGAATATATGCTTTGCAGTTGCTTTTAATGTTGAGGTAATGAAGTCCAGGTCCATTCTATTGCCCGGGTGCAAACAATTGACATAATTAAAAGTTCATAAAGAGAGGGATCTTAATGAATTATCTTTCCAGATCACCTAAATATAGTCCACAGCCCAAGAAAAGCTCTCGATCAAATAGGTCATAAAGGTCAAGTGACCATCCAGCCGACGCCTGCGCTTTTTAGCCACAACTAAAGCAGACGAATGCTTTCTGTTGTTATATCTAAGACATATGGTTAGCCAGTGCTCCTTCAGCTGGTTACTTATGGCATGTTATGGGTTTTCTTGCACGTCCATGCGTAGGTGGCACGTTGGCAAAGTATATTTTTAGCCCAGAAACCAAACATTTCTCAAATATATGACAAGCCTGCGGCTTGTGAGAAGAGGACGAATGAAATCCCATGTACGGCCAGAGTGTGTGCCTCAGAACACACAGTGTTAGCCTATTTAAGGGGCCAAAACACACACACACACACACACACACACACACACACACACAAACCTTATATTCCCATTAATCATAATAATGATTGCATGCGCCTGTTCATTCCACCAATTACAAGTCACTCAAAACTGCTCCGCAACCAATTCACACAACTCAAATCCAAGCTGAAACTCGAATGAACATTCAGCAAATATATAAACAGCCTGCTTTTTAAAACACTAGCTGCTTCCAAAGCTAGAATGGGAGATTCATGATTTCCCCTCGACATCTCCTTGCACAGAAACATGAAACCTGTCTAGTTCTCATCTCTGAAATGTCAGTAATGATGTGTCTCCCTGCTGCAGGAGAGTAAACTGCTCGATGTGACGGACAGAGCAAGAGCAGAGGTGTCAGACAGAATCTGCACTAGTTTCTCACCATCTTTTCAGAGATGATGCCCCATAGCAGACAGTCCCGAGGTGTTTACAGGGTGTCACAGACTATACAGCCTACGCGTAAAAGAATACACTGCCTTGACCTCCAGACACCTTTATAACCAGTTGGTTTTTATATACTGGCCTGTCCCGCAGATTTCAATCGCATTTTTACAGGTAGCTCGTATTTCTCAGCGCACGCGCCCACCGGACATCAACATGGACGTGACGGCACACCGCGATACTCACAATCGTTCTGCGTTTCTGGGGATCCCGCGTGGCACGGACCGGAAGCCCTGTTGTTGGCACTCCACGTGCGAGCCCGAGCAGCTGCATTTGGACGGGCAGCCGCTCGCAACCGTGACGCTCAGTAGCAGCGCGAGGAGCGCAAGCACTCCGCCGAATGCCGGCCCGCGCGTCTCATGCGCGCGCGCTGGCATCCTCTCCGCGTAACCGGGCACGCCTGGGCTTGACGAACAAATAAACCAAAAAACAAACAAACAAACAAACACGCAACAAAAATATGAAAAAAGAGTGTACGACCCTTCAGTAAAATATATTCCCCACTCGTCCCAAGCCAGAGAAGAGCCACGCGCAGGCTGAGTGTCCAGTCAGAGGGAGACTTTTTAGCGCCAAGCGCGTGGAACGACCCGCTTCAGGTTGAGATACCCCGGTTCCGAACCAAAGTTCCACTTCCATTCAGCCGCGTCCAACGATCAAGCGGGGTGCGTAAAAGTCCACGGGCACATCACCAATGTCTGTATGAAAACCCTCTAAAAAGTCTTTTTGAAAGGTTCTTCCTCAGAAAGGTTCTGGATGATCTCCTCCTGGGTCCCTCAGCGCGCCTCTCGCGTGGAGAAGTTTAGCAGAACACGAGTGCAAAAGTTGTGCGGGGCTCTCAGGGCGAGAAGTTCTCCAGCGAGTTTCTCCAGCCCCCCCAAAAATCCGGAGGCACGCTCCTACTGGCTCTCGGAGTTGCTGATGTCACGCACCCACGGCTGGGCTCTCCGCGGCGCTCGCAAGTTCGGAGATGGTTGCAACTCTCCACAAACTCTCACTTTTCTGGGAACACCCTCTTTTCCCCTTTTGTGAGAGTTAGACTCATACACACTGGGAGTAAAGTGACGCAATCCATTTACCTGGTCTAAATCTGCATATAGGAATAAAAAGCATGAATTATTTGTTTGTTTGTTTGTTTATTTATTGCTTTGCTCGAAGTGAAAGTGATGTAGAAATCAATTGCATCGTATTTTTAGTGTGAGAAGAAAGGTCTGATAAATTGATTTCAGTATTCAGCCTTCTCCAACAGGGGTAACAACTGATGTATTATTTGTACAGTTTACTTATTATTATTTTAAACAGTTTGATAGCTTTTATTCTATTGTTTTTGCTGCTTTTTCTTTTGTACTGTCACTTTCTGAAGAAGCAACACAAAATTGCCACTTGTGGCTCTAATACAGGTTTATCTTAACAAGGTGGGAATGCTTATTCCTCCTGTACTAACCTTATTTTCATTTATTTGTTTGTTTCTTTATATGTACTTCAAATAATAAAAACTGCACTTTATTTGCAGTGCTGGAAGAAATATGTGATCTTTTTTGGTTTTCATTATCCAGTCTTTTGTGTATTTCAAACAGGGTCAAAAAGGAGGGAATGCTTAATGGGCCTATGATGTGATTTTCCACATTAACAAGTTAATAAAAGATTATAATTTATACATGACCGTAAAGGGAGCAAAACAAACTCACAGAATAAAACCATAAAACAACTACTGATCAAGTTCCTCTTCTGTGGTGAATCATCTGAGCCCCCTGCCCTCACTACCGAGTTCCCCAATAGGGCTGCATTTTGCAGTTGCAGTGCCCCCGTCTGGTGAGAAAGTAAACACGGGATTTTGAGACTAAACAGTGAATAATGAGCACTTTTCAAACTGTTGCATGTTCTATATCGCCTACGAATCAATAGCTCTGAATATAATGTACATAAGAGTTGTTTTTTATGTTACAAGGCCTGTAATTCAGTGTGAAACTCAGACACAGAGAAGAAATCGACTGACTTCAGTTTGCAGCGGTGTGGTTTTCACACACAGAAGAGGCGAGACTGAGTGGATGATAAGACAGTATCTTCATTACACGCTGGCTATCTCTCCTCACTGCAGCCCTTAGAGACAACACGTTTAACACAGAATAAATCAGAGACTGTCAGCCACCCCACTAATTCCCTTCCATTATTCACTTCCATTATTTCGGTTAAGAGCAAAGAGAAGCACAAGCCCTGACCTCACGACCTTTTTGCTCTCCCTTTCTCTTTGAGTTTCTCTTCTCTGTCTCTCTCTCTCACTCTCCATCTTTCCTTCAACCCACCCTCTCCCTCTCTTTCAGTTTCTTCCTTTCCATGTCTTACTCTTTTAGTCTCCCTTAGTCTATCTCTTCTCTTGTCTTTCTCATTTCATTCAGACTCTCTCTCGCTCACTTCCTGTCTTTCTTTAAGTCATTATCTCCCACACTCACTTTTGGTTTCTGACTCACTTTTATTCTTGCTCCCTTTCTCCTTCAGTCTTTCTTTTTTCTACCTCTCCTTTTCTGTCTCTGTCCAAGTCCTCCAGTCTTTCTTTCCTTCTGTTTTACTCTCTTTCATTCCTGCAATCTCTGTCTCTAATCTCTAATCTATTTTTCCTTCAGTTTCTTCTCACCTTCAATTTTACTCTTTCTCTGCGATTTATATCTTTTGTTTAGTTTCTATCTCTTGTTTTCTGTCTCTCTGTCTACCTGTCACTCTCCCTCTCTGTCTCTCTCTCTCTCTCTCAGTCTCTCTCTCTCTCTCTCTCCCTCTCTCTCTGTCTCTCGCGCTCCCTTTTTCTCTCTCTCTGGTAGGTAGAGCTCCATCTGGAGGCTCCGGTCCCTCTTCCTAGCAGTAAGCTGTTGTCTTTAAAACACTGTTGGTAGAAGAGTGAGGCTAAGCTGTGAACCATGTGCTTCACGCTTTGGCTAACCCACACACATGGCCGTGGCCTCATAAATCCCGAGCGGGTGTCAATAAGGCTGATGTGCTGGCTTTACTGAGCGCTTTTATTCTTTTCACTTGTTCACGTCAGGAGTGAGGAATGCCCGGGCGCCACCTGTGCTGCAGTGTGGAGAATGAGCGTGCCAGGAGCTGCGCTGCCCTACATGTGTCTGATCCAGCAGCCAGTTCTGACCTCTGAACAGCCGAGCCACACTGTCAGACACGATCGGGCAGTAACGCTTGCTCAAAAAAAGGCTCCCCTGCTCAATAAAAGATATGTCTTCATTTAGCCTGAACACTTTAGTTGTCTCTGTTCTCTTGCTGTCAGTGGTCATGAAGTTCTCTTCACACAGAACATGCAAGAACATCAACTCCAGAAGTGGGTGGAGTCGCCTATGACCACAGTCGAGTAAAAGCATCTTTACTTTAGTGAGCAAGTTAAAGCAGCCCATCAAAAATAAAGAGTTTCCAGTGGAACAGCAGTGGGGCATCTTATTACACCCAGCATCTATCAGCATAGGAACTGAAGCTTATTAGAAGCTATTCTTCTCTTGTTGGGATGAGTCTGGGCTCAAATTAACAGGAGCTTAAATGTGAGAACACCAGTGCACATGATAAACCAGCTTTATGACCTTGTACTATGTTTTTTTAAGTGATGTGGAGCTTCTTTAAATGTATTTACTCAGGAAGAATGAATTTGGATTCAATAGAAACCCTGAATTTGGATTAAATAACCATAACTGTATGTCATGTTAAAATCATAGAACACATCAAATTAACAGTCATTTTTCAACATAGCATCAATATACCTGCACACATCTTACATTTGTAATGAGATTAATACATTAATACAAATTCTAATACGACTAGATATATGTCCAAATCTAAACCTCCTCTATAAACAATCGTTGCACATTGTCTTCTATTGATGTCAATAGCAAATGACTACAAATTATTGCAGGTCCATATCACCAACAAATCAATAGTTCTGACTATGCTGTACAAAAGAGTTAAATTTTATTTTACAAGTTTTCAAACATATTGTCTAATTCAGTTTACTGATAACTTCTCTCAAAAATATACTTGAGTAGAGGTAAGTACCGCAGGGTTGATGATACAAACAAACTCCAAAACTCAAGACTCACTTGAGTTGCTTTCTTAAAAATAAACCCCGAAACTTCCCTCAACTCACTCAAACAACATTCAACAATCCTCAGACTTGTCAATGTGTTTTAAAACCCAGGATGAATTGAAAAAAATGTAGCTGAAAACTGTCAACAGTCTTCTTAGACAACAGTGTGGTAGATCCAGAATCAGTTCTTTGCAATGATCACTATTATAAAAACAGAGGAATCTGATCCAAGATCAGTTTTCTCCAGCTCTGGTGTTGTGTCAGCAGTGCTGAAGGTTTTTTTTTTTCATTTCAATAGCTTACAGTAAGTTCTACTTTGTCGTAAACCACATCAGCAAGCATCGCTAGAATGAAGAGCTGGTTGTGGTTTGAGGTTAAGAGAAGCTTTGGGGACGTATTCAACTAAAGATTCTAATTATTTCTTGGTTGCTTATCTACATCTGTTGTTAGTGAACGATTGTGTAAATGAGACTGTTTGCCAAACAGTTTCTTGAAGGACACGTAACTGAGTAAATGGACCCAGTTATTATCCACTTCAGCGCAACACCCTGGGATAAAAAACTCCAGAAAAGCGTCCTCACTACGGTAATAAAGTCTTTCTGCCAGACCTGGAATCCTCTTTCAAACGGAGTTGGAAACCTCCGAGGCAGCCGTAGCTGAATCATAATCATAAGCATAATAAACATAAATAGTAAAACCAGACGTTGCATTGTCTGCATTTACTTCTTCTTTCCAACCTATAAAACGGCCCGTTAGAGTAATTGAAAAGAATAGCATGACAGAGTGAGTTTTATCGGTTCAGCAGGTCAATGTTAAACCAAACTCACGATGCGAGGCGTCCCACGCCCTACAGGAGGTGAGTGGGCAGCGGACTACATGGGGAAACTTGGCATGGCCTGGGTGGATGGGGCCCAGGGCAGCACCCGGAGCAGCCTGGCCAAAGACCTGTCTAAGAAAAAGAGCCATTAGCATAGCATTAGACATGAGAGGCCCTTTTAATGGAGCGCTTTAACCATAAAGGGAAATTCAAACGTTTCCAGCAATTACGTCAATCTCTCGGCCCTATCTCTTCGCCGCAAGAGTGAGTGGGAGAGCCGTCTCATATAGATTTCCTCTCAGCCCATATATTCTCCCTCTTTGTCAGTTTGTGTGCGTCGAGGATTGTCGTTTTTGCTATGGGACTCGGTAACTGAGAACAGAAAAGGATTTCTCATTTTCCCTTTGTGCTCGGGCGACGGCTGAGAAAATCAGTCTCCTAACATAAAATGCCACCACGACATTTGTTTTACGGCTTGTAGATCGCAACTGATTTCCTCCTCCTAACTGAACCGACAGTTGGCGATGCACATTATTTGATTCTAGTTTGTTGCCACGGGGGTTCTTACAAGCGCTAGCCAAAATGGAACATGAATGGGAAACAGCTCACTTTTCTTAGCATCTGTGCACATTGTTGTCTGGGTTGAAAAGTTTCTCTTTTTTGGTGCTGCATAGCAGAGATTCCCAACCCCGGTCCTGAAATACCCCCTACCCTGCACATTGTTGGGTTTTCCTTGTTCCCAGCAAACCTGATACAACTGATTAGTTAATTAACAAGCTCTTCCTGAGCTGAAGTGGATGACCAGGGAAATACAAAAAATGCGCAGGGCAGGGGGTAATGCGGGACCTGGGTTTGGAGACGGTGCTATTTAGAAGTATTCTGACACTGTAGCACCTCTGAAGTGAAGTTCCAACTGTGAAGTTACGCAAGTAAGGGTTTCCTCTGCAGGAAGCCACTGGAAACAAGAAAGCACGAAGTCCTGAAAGACTCAGGGAGCTACCAAAGCCAGGGCCATGTGTGCCCATGAGCCGCCACTGCCACAGGGAACTGTTAATTACCAGCACATTGTCCCGGCTCGTAAAGAGAGAGAGAGGTAAGAGTTTTGGTTGGGGGTAAAAAACAGCCCCCAGCACTGGACACAGTCTGTGACAAAAACCCCCCTGGGACCGTTTCAGCCAGCTGAGCAAGTCCTGTCCTTCTTCAGCTCAAGGACGGTCCAAAAATAAGCGACAGGTTTTTGCGAGTGCGCAAAACCGGCTACTTTAACGATCATCCCTGTTAGAGCAAACAAATGTATGAAGGGAGAAAGAAAAAAAATGGACCGCACTATGGCCAGATGTTGCCCCAGCCCTTGTAGTTTGATTTATTTGTAATTCTACAAGCTCGCATTCCATTTGCAGGAGCCCCTCCGGACACCATCGGTTATGGTCAACCTGAGGCGGCTCCTTTAAGAGGCCTGACCTCTGCTCCGATGCCAGGTCCTGCTCTGTTAGATGTCCGGCCTCCAGACACCAGCATTCCAGCTGAATCTCTCACTCTCTCCTTCTCCGCTCCCGCCTGGCAGATTTGGCCATTTGAAGAGGCATGTTTATCATGTGTTGAGCAGTGCATTTATCCTTCACCTTGTTAGTGGCCTGCAGTTGTAGATCAAAACTAAAAATCATACCGACTAATTTGGCATGATGTACTACGTCTAGTATCACCAGTGAACACTTTCCCTTTTTTTATTATAGAGGCTTACGCAATGTTATCATAGGATCCTGCCTATTAATATTATATATGAATGATATTTGGGAGTGCATTGTTACTCTCGGAGCAAAACTTTGTACCTCCAGAAGAGTACATGTACAGAATAAGGAAAAAAATTATTCAGTGTAGGTTAACGTAGCATTTATTTCAGTATTTTTGGATCCATTCCATTGATTGATTTGTAAACCTAATTGCAATAGTGATGAAATGTGAGATTTTGCTTCTAGACACAATCAAATGGAGGCATAATCCGTTATCATTTTTCAGTATTTAGTCAGATAAATATTGGGTTTCCACACTGAAAATGTTTTGCCGCGGTACCATTTTATAATTGAGTAATGTGATCCTATACTTGGCATCAGTGTCTGAGTCAAAATGTCAGTATCATGACAATCCTAATAGAAACTAATGAGTGAGGGCAGCAGTAATTGTCATCACCAAACTCTATTCCTGCTGTAGGTAGAACACAATTACCGGACGCATTGCCATCGTGGGAAGGTTTATATGATGATGGAGTGGTGGATTTGATTGCTCGTGTTTTTCTGTTGGGGGGGGTTAAGGGTGGGGGGGTTTATCTGGTGCCCTTGCACTCCCCATGCTTCTATCAGGATTAGCCTATAAACAGTTCCATATGTGGGACTAAGCCTGACATTACAATGTAAGACTTTTGTCTCCCGGTACAGCCGGATGATTGATGATCCAATTTACTAGGGAGTTATCATGCACCTAAACACAAACGGCTGCACGGAGCGGCCGGCCGCTCGCTTCTTTGCCACTATTTTTCCAAGAGCCAGGATTTAATCTGTACTCAGAGAGTCAAGAGTGATGCTGGTGTGGTCAGGTCCTGTTCTCCAGCACAGTGGGATAAACTTACTGTAACACCCTCCCGGAGTTCTGCTTTAGTTCCAGAGTTTTTGACTGATGTGCAGTGTTGCCTTGCGATTGGTTGACTGGATGACCACAAGCACACGCACTTGATAGAAAAAGGTCTGAACCATGTGGTGTTTTTTTTTGTTTTTCACCACGGTTCACCTTCAGGTGGCCAAAAACAACAGCAAAACAGGAGAAGCTGATTTTTTCACAGCCCCCTCTGTAATTCAGCACGGCTGATGGACAAGCACAAACACGGAATGGAGCTATCACAAATGATTCGGAGTCTCGCTGGCCCGACTGCTCTACCCTGGATGCATTTACGGTTCAGCAATAATCTGTAATTAACACTAACCTCTGAAATCAGACCGCTGATTGGGGCCAGCACATGCAGGCCATCTGCACTGCCCTCCACCTCCAACTCCAGCTCACAGCTCTGAGCTATTTACATTAGGATGTCCTATGAGCATTCATCATGGGCCTCCGCTGGGACAACTCTCGGAAAGCCGCGATCCAGCTCGCTCTGCTGAAACCGTTTGGCCGGGAGCAGCCGTTAGCGATTGGCCGTTAGAGAGCCATTCGTAGCCATCACAGCCAGGCCCGTAGACATTGCAGCCTTCAGTCTTGCGAGGCTGTGGTCGACAAGGCTGACCTCGTTCTGGCCAGCGTCCATCTACACACAGAGCTGCGATTGCCTCTCCGTCTCTTTTTTTTTCTCACCTCTAAAATTCTGGCTGACCAGAATTTTTTTTATTAATTGTCAAACCTCTGCTAAGTCTGTCACTTTCTCGCTTGGCTGGCCTCGCCATTCTCTCCCCACTAGCCCCCTTTTTTTTCAGGGAGGCTGTTGCAAGCCAACTGCAACACAAGTGGACCCTCGAAGGGTTTCACAGATTTAAATCAAAGAAACTTAAAGGTTTTCTGGGGTTGGGGTGGGGTGGGGGTGAATGGGTGTGTGTGGGGGGGGTATGCTTAGCCAGACACTGAAAACAGCAAAGTTCAAAATCTCCAGCGAGGCATTTTAATTAACCCGACCTGACAAAGTGATTTTTGTCTGTGAGAGAATGGCAGTGGGGCAAAAAGGGTAAGGGGGTCTCTTTGGGAAGTCGAGAAAGGTTGGTGGAGAAAGCCGTACAAACTCTGAGAGGGTGAAGTCACACAGAGGCTCGACCGGGCCAAACAATGACCTCCTTTTCTCGCATGGACTTTTGTCAACATGAGAAAATTAAAAATGCTGGGCTTTATGAGGAGGACCCTAGAAGGTGAAGGTCGAATGCCAAGAGCTCACTCATTGACAAGCGAGTTTAGAAGCTGTGGGGCTGTTTGCTTTGAATGGGGTGGAAATGCCCTGAGTGGCCCTGGCCCAAGGAAAACAATGTTCTGGGCTGACTGGCAGTGGGAACTCTATCCCTCAGCAAGCAAGCCGGCCGCGGTCTGACATGGGCACCCAGGCCCTCGCTAAATCAGGCCTTATTATGTTTACAGCGGCTCCACTGTACAAAGAGGAGGAAAACGGAGGACAGGAAAGGGCTGAGCTGAGCAAACGCTACGCTGTGTGGTGAATCAAATGAATAGGGAAGCACTCCAGTCCATAAAACCACAATTGTGCTTCACTGGAGTAATAGTCTTGAGGCTGATTGGACTGGACCGCTTGGCCTACTTCGAGACACCGCGTGGAGATCTCAGCACTTTTTGCAACTTTCTTTGGAAACTCTAATGGTGATTACCACTGAACACTGCGCCTTAACAATGGTGCTAGTGTTACAGGGTGAAATGTGGAAATAGGAATTTGACAGGATTCCATGAGATGTTAAATGTGCCAATTCTCCGTGGGTGCTCCAAATGTGGCCTATAAAAGGAGTCCCGCAGGCCTAGATTGGGCTATATGCTTTTGATTATTGCTGGTAAGATCCACAGGTTTGATTTCATTCATTTATTCCACCTGCCCAAATATGGTCGTTGTAGGTTACAGGATATTCTGCTACCGCTGCAGTTCACAGCAGCGCCTTTGGCTTCCCTCTCCTTCCACTGGCCTCTCCCTCCCTCTCGTTCTTCGACTGCACCAGGGATTGTGTGATATGGGAGGTATCCTGGATGTGGTGGTAAAGAGAAGGAAATGATTATCTACGGCGGCCTCGGCATGTCGGGATGCATTACGGTTGGATTTCAAGTGCATCAACAAACACTCCAAGAGGAGACCAGTCCCACTGCCAGGATCCTCCCCTTCTCCCAGCCTCCAGAGTGTATACAACCACCTTCAATCAACTTGAATGATTTATTATGAGAGTAAATTCTCTCCTTCCAGTTCCGCGCTCCAGCGGGAGTTTTATTCGAGTTGGATGGAGAAGCTGGATCAGGTTTGCAGGGTTGAGGCGGGACCTTCAACAAGATAAGCTTGACTGGAAACATTAGAGACACCTCTTACCTTTCTTTCGTTTTCTGTCTTTCAGTGTTTCCTTCTAGCTCTCTCCATCAAGTAAGCAAAGGAATGACACTGGGGTGGAGTGGGCTGGACAGAATGGAAACAGAGGGTCTAATGGGGCATTTCCATGTGTCACTTTGTCCAAGCTGAATGAGGGGTCAGTGCAAAGTGGCTCTTTCCACGTTCGACCTGCCAGAGTCACTCAGGCCCCGGCCAGTCTGATGGCCAAGCCACTGAGGGACGCCGGACCTCCTGTGTCCTGCATGTGCAGCTCCGCTGAGGGGCCCAGATGCCGTTAAAGAACATTACTTACGACAGCTTTGCACTGAGTGATGCCTGACTGAACCTGTGGAGAGGACATGCGGTCAACTGCATGTAAATAATGGAGAAGGTAAATGAGATCCTCTAAGACAAGAAGACATGCTGTGCAAAATGTCCAGCAGTCTTTCAGTATTTCAGTTAAGGTTTATGACAGTGACCCATCTGATATTTTTACAAAGGGACAGCCACTAACTCATTCTTGTATGTTAGGCAAAGGTCTTTTATTATGAATTCATGTTAATTAATTACTTTTTTATTTTTACATAAGCTGTTTTAGCTTCATCTACTCTCATTGCATATTCACAAGTATTTCATAGACTTTTGTTTTGTTTTCTCCCACCCGCTGGCTAGATCCCACACGTTCACGCAAAGCTACCAGTGTTGGAGGGCGAGGAATAACAAGTCCTTCCTCTAAATCAGTGTTACAAGCCTCTGAACTTTTCTGAACTGCCACTCCTGAAACACCACGGGACAGCCGGTGGAGCTGAACAGGTTTCAGGTGCCGCATCGGGTTGCATCACGCCGAGTGGCAGGAAGAGGGAGATCCAGTTATGAAAGCATTAGAGAGAGAGGCCAGTGATGCTCTCGAACTCCTCCGGATAAAGCAAATGCTTAGATGGTTTGAATGGGGTGGAAATGCCCTTCTATACCTCTTGGCCTCTGAGGAACCCAAACACAAAACTTTTATGAGCCTATAATATTTATACACTCCTGAGAACCAAGGAGAAAAGGTGTCTTACAATTTATTGTTTGTGTGATTTTCACCCAAAATGTCTTTGAATACATGTTTTATTTTAATTTCCAATGTCCACTGTGAATGACAATAGGACGAGTTGAAAAAAAGTATTCAGTGTAAAAATAGAACTGAAAGTAGAAAATGAAAAAAGGGATATTAACCCAAGAACACATTCAATTTGAACAAAACAATAAAATTCTGTATCACTCTTCTGTTGCTTGTTGCTTGCAAGGACAACGAAACATGTATTTATTTGAGCACTGAATTTTAAGTCATAGAACATAAGTAGTTCTGCAGTTCTTCTTCCTCTGAATATTTTAGCTTTGATAGTCCTGGAGGCATGTTTTCTTTTTGGTTATGTAGAGGAACGTTCTGCATGATATATCACATCCTGAAAGCCCAGGATGTCCTCTATAGAATGTTATAGGGCTTGATGGAGTAACTCCAAATACTTAAGGAAGACACAGGTGAACCAAATGTCCATTTTAACAGATGTAAAATAATTGGGCCGGGTCTCAGGAGGATATTCCTGTATTATTGTTTATATGCCTATCCTTCTTTATTGTGGTTTGACTTTTACTTTAACTAACCAGTCATTTTAAATGTATCTAACTAGGCTATCTTTCGTGTTCAGTTGTTTCTATTGCAAGATAATGATAAAGATTAATCAGTGAGGCTCTCCAGAATATATCTCCGGAATAAAAGAGACATCACATCTTCTTAGGTTAAATTGTGGATTCCATAATTTATTGATATTTCTAATGGGAACTGAACATTTGTTCATCTTAACAAACATGCAAAAATATGCAGTAGTTTGTCATCAAGTGAGTTTTTATTGATTTCTAAGTGAAAATAAGTGTGTGTCCCCTATATAGAACACAGTTACACACAGTTCAGTCCCCATTTACTATTTATTAACTGAATTTAAAAAAGGAAAAACACGCCCTGTACATAAGTTACCGCACATATTACATTTTATTTGTGTTCCATCTTGGCTCAAAAATAGAAACTCTGCATTAACGTTTTAGAATGATGCCCTGTGTTCCTTTTAGAGGATGTGAACATATTTTCACAGTGTCCGTGTGCATGGACCACTGCTCTGCAAAGACTTTCGCACTGCACCATTTAGTATTTCACTCAGTCCGATACAGGTCATTAATTATGAAGTCCTTTTTTGAGGCACGCTGAAAACATGCAGAACGCAAAAAATGTCCCTTGGGAAAGAGAACTGTGGCCGTAGACTAAGCAGATCAGGCTGATGGATTTTTTTGTGTTTTTATGTGAGCAGAGAACTTTTGACTGAGTCCAGTTAAGAGCATCAGCTCCAGTGCCAGGGCTCTATCTTCCAATGTTGTTGTTGTGGGAGTCTTTGGGAAATGTCTTGGTTGCTCAGGCCCAATTACTCGTTTGCTTAGGCCCATTTACCCACTTGACATTTTAAATGTGTTTAACTAGCCGCTGAGTTTATGTATGTAGTGGGCAGTGATGGAGTGTGGGGCTGGTATTTTGTGTATTTACACAGCGCACATATCCAAAGCAGGCCCACCTACTCCTGCTCCGGCACGACCGACCGCCGCAGTTCGCCTCCCACGCTTATCAGGGAGGCCTCAGAAACGTGCCACGGCGATGGCACCAAGAATGGGATTGGAGTGACAGGGCCGAAGCTGCTGCAGCCATGGGTAAAAAGGAGCCAGGCTGCTGTTCTGCTCCGCTCAGATTAGCTATCTTATCACCAGCCGCTCAGATAAGACTGTTCTGCTGATGGAAGCTAAAGGCATTAAGACCACAGTTGGTGTTTATGCACCTCACCTCCTCCCTGGTTTTCGTCCTTGTTAAAGTCAAAACCTTCAGAAATGTAAATACTAAATATATAATAACACCTCTAGGAGGTCTGTTATGTCCAGACTTTTATTATGAATTCATGTCAATTCATCTATTTATTTATTTTTATATAAGCTGTATTAGATGATCTACTATCATTCTTTTTTCCAGTTGGTGTTTATGCACCTCGCCGGTTTTCTTCCTTGTTAAAGTCAAAACATTCAGATATGTAAATACTAAATGTATAATAACACCTCTGGGAGGTCTGAAATGTCAGAATGGACTTCTGGCCTGGGCAGCAAGTTCGATCGTGTATTTAAGTCCTGCATATCGAGACGTGTTTGGCATACAGTGCAAGCAAACCTCCCTGAATTACAGTACATTACTGTTCATGTAACCGCTGTGGCGCACGCTTGCTGTTGTATTACGTGCTGGATCACCGTTGTGTGATGACACCAGTGATTTACAGTGCAGCCTGGTCAAGGTTAGTGTCATGTTAATGGCTCTTGGACATCCTCCATCGGTGCGGTCTGAACGCAGGACCCTGCGCCATAAAGAGGCAAGCGGTGACGATTTTAATGAACTGACATCACTGCAAATCCAGGAGATGATAAATCAGTGACACAGTGGGACATAGACAGAAGGCTAGCGCTGCACAGGCGGGAAAAAATCAACAGGCTACGGACTCCTTCATATACCAGCATTATTCTTCCACAGCATTTAAAGGCTGTGACCAGGGCAGTATTCATGATTTTTCTTCTTTCATTCACTCTTTAACACAACATCTTCTATGTTCTTGTTTTACTAAACTGCTGTTTGTCATTAGAATTCAGTAGCTTTCATATATTAACATACGGTTTATTGCAAATATTTGCAGTAAAAGTACTTGAAATATTAAATGAATTTTGAAATATGTATGAATAAATGCCTCCAATATACAGACTTTCAACGTATCTTTTATTTAATAACATTCCGCACAGTTCATTTGCATGGTCACGATCAAAAAAAAAAAGTGGAAAAAGTGCTTCAGCAAAAACGTCATAACTATAGCAACTATAGCAAGAACTATCCATCTATAAGGTGCAGTTTAAGACAGTGTACATGGGTGATAAAACAGGGGTGATAAATTATGATGCCTTGTCGAAAAATGCTACCTTGAAGCTTATACAGTTGAAACGTTAGCTCTGCTAATGATGAGAAATGGGCAAATAATATGTATAATCATAAAAAAAAATGTATTTAAATGAGAATAGCCTAGAGAGAGTGATAGATCTTTAGAGGTGCGTAGAGCCCGTTTATAAAGTCAGGTTCTAACACTGAGTAAAGCTACTATGAAGCAGTGTGTTCTGATGATTCATGCCACCCTGGGGAAAAATGCTCCTGTCTTAAATGTAGCACAGATTTATGAGCACGCACTGCACATGCGCAGAATGGGTCGGTAGCACATCTTGATAGGTAGCATGTTTTGACAGAACACCAGACCGGATAAAATTAATCAGCTTTTTTAACGCATTTTATAATGTGATTGACTGGATAGAAAACCGACTGTTCTTGCGTTGTCTGTGTGTGAACAGCAGTGACGAAAAGGAAAGTATTAGGATGTTTATTAGCATAAAGACAAAGCTGGAGTATAAGAAGGTCCATTGACATTCATGGAATCAGTCAGATACTTCGGCCTACTTTGTTAATAGCAGCTAATATAACATTATAACTTAATATAACTTATATAAATACAGTACTGAAGGGCACGTAATGACACATTTCTATTCCTTTGGTTGAAGAACAGTTTTATATCAAACTAATATTGATGAAATTAATGAAGAAGTCAGTAACCACACAATTCTGGTGCTGTTACGAGGAATACTGATAGCTTTGTTTAAATATAATTTTAGGATTTTCTGCAAATTGAATGTCTATTTAACTGCATACTACTACTCTAACAAATCATTTACATTAATAATTGGTTTAAATACCATAATGAGACCATATCGTATTAAAGATGTGCGGTGTCCCCCATCTAAAGTGGAAATGAAGCCAACACTCATGCTACTGCAGTTTAAGTAGATAACCCCTTAAACAGTGATCTATATATAACCATCCAAACTTGAGTCTCTCAACCTCCCATCTACATGACTTACACATGTTTATATAACTGATATAATAGTAACTGATAGCCAATAAAATATGATTATAATAATAATATTAATAGTTATTATTTCCATTATTGTTACAACCTTAAGTAACGAGTAATCTGAGTAATGACCCCCGGGTTTAGGGTGTTTAAAGCTAAAAAATGCAATCATTCTGTAAATGTGTTTCTTCAGTTCTTTGAAAACGATGCATTTAATGTGACATTACAGCAGTTCCGAATTTCAGTACCATGACAGTGTGGGTTCATGTGTAGCTTAAACTGCCCGGTCATGGGAGCTGATAACCACAGCGTTTACACAGATCAAAGCAAAAGGTCACCGCTGCTTACACTGGAGAGCTGTAATCTCTCTCTCTCTCTCTCTCTCTCTCTCTCTCTCTCTCTCTCTATCTCTCTCTCTCTCTCTCTCTATATATCTCTCTCTCTCTCTCTCTCTATCTCTCTATCTATATC
>JBBKCR010000031.1:6946271-6963130 GCA_037577295.1 Ladigesia roloffi | reverse complement strand
TCTCTCTCTCTCTCTCTCTCTCTCTCTCTCTCTCTCTCTCTCTCTCTCTCTCTATCTATCTATCTATCTATCTATCTATCTATATATATATATATATACATATATGTCTCTCTCTCTCTCTCTTTCCCCATGTCTCTCCATGTCTCTCTGTCTTTCTCTACCTCTCTTTCTCTCTCTCTCTCTTCCCATGCCCCCTAGTTTTACCACACTCCTCAGAAGTAAAAAAAAAAACCCAAAACATCAGGCCTTAACCTCCACACAGGGCAAAGGGATTTGAACATATTGTCCTTAATTGAAGAGCTTGTAGTGAACTGCTTGTTTTGTAGTTTGTCAGAAATTGTCAGTGTTGGGTAACATACACCTTGTGTGATAAAGTTTAGCAGGGGCTAACATCAACAGTATCTACATATATTCTTAGTTGTTTTTTTTCAGCTGGGAAAGAATCTGGTCAGCCAAGGTAAACCAGAGTGCCGAGAGCTTGCAAAAAATGCGGGTATAGAGACCTGGTGAGTACTAGGGCAATTTAATCGCTGATTTCCACAAGATAAGCTGCGGTGTGACTCCCTGTGTACACCTCAGTATGCCATTCAGCGATTACATTATAAAAGCGATATACAAGGAATATTATGATAGTAAACATGGTGAAATCCAACTCGTATCCCTGCGAGATTCCTGTTTCCTTCACAATCTCTGTCTGAAGGAAAGAAAACAGCTGAGTGAAAGGGCGAGTTGTTTTCGATTAGAGTAGGAGATCAGAGAGTAAGCAATGAGAGAGAGCGAGAGAGAGAGAGAGAGAGAGAGAGTTTGTGGAGATTAGCCCCAGATAGGGCATGCCCCTAACGGACTGAACGGGGGGATCAGAGAGCTCAGTGGGGGCCAGCGCCAGAGTCAGTCTGAGCTAATGCAAGTCGGGCCTCTGCTGGGTCTCTGCTGGGCCTCTTCTAGGCCTGCATGCTCTTTCTAAGCTGCCCCGTCCTGCCAAGGCCCCATCCCGCCACTGAGCCCCATATAAAGCTCCTAGTTCTCCGCATTTCCCTTCCTTTATCTCCATCTCTCTCTCTCACTAAAGACTTCCTCCGGCCCAGCAAGGGCAGGTGCTTCTCATTATGGGGCTTTGAAGTGAGAGAGGCGGGGATGGAAGATGGCGGATCAGCGATAAGCCTGCCCTCTCCTGCCACGGAGCTTTTTCCCCAATCATCCACATTACCAGCATGGCACCGAGCAGAGGAAATGCAAGAGTGGCGCGGGCCTCCTGCACTTCATTAACCCTTAAAGACCCCAGACAAAAAGTGGCCACTTTTCACTCTTCCTTCACTATTTTTACTCTTTTTTTTTGTTTTAAAAATGCCAAGCATATGTTCTTCTGTTCCTTTTATTTAATTTGTCACAAAAAAAATTATTTATAGCAATTTCAACCAATCTTGTATCTAAAAACGGCAACTTTACAGAAAAGGAAACTTTCTACGTAAGACATGGAATGTAGGAGATAGAACTTTCTCTCTTTCTCTCTCTCTCTCTCTCTCTCTCTCTCGCTCACTATCACAGCTCTCCACGATTCTGGGAGTAAATCTCTTAGACATGACTGGGCCCAGTACCAGCTCTCAGTCTCTGAATGTATCAGTGATGACAAGATCGATAAGATAAGGTTAAAGGAAAAATCTGTGTAAAGTCTATGTGTTTGATTTGTGCGTCTTGGAACAAAGTCAAACTGGAATCATTTCACCCACAACTTCCAGGCACTCTGTAGCTGGTCTAGCAAATTTGCTTCATAAGAATATGGAAATGAATGCTACCCATTTATAGTTAAATAAATCTATACTTAGATTTGGACTGTGGTCTAAAGTACGATGTGATTATATTAGGATCATCCTGTATAAAAGAGACCTGTTCAAGAGGGAACATAATAAATTGTAGAAAATCAAGATATCAAATATATTTTACTATTAATTTGATTAAATGTTTATTAACCTGGTCACATAGTTTCAATGAATGAAACTCAGAATGTAATAATGATAAGAATTGCTTGTACTTGTACACTATTTGTACTACACTAGACATTTGGTTGGACCTTAGCATTCTGTGCAAATATATGTTAATGTTAAAGAAGTGTCTCTTCCAAACCGTAGTTTCTGTGATTATTTAAATGAATAGAGGAAAATATTTTGCCTGTTAAACAACTACTGTCGAGAAACTGAGGCTAGGGCGACTGTAAAATATCAGAACTGGGACAAAGCTTAACATGAAATAACTGCATTTTCACAGAGAAAATGCAAAGTGTGCTTGCTCAAAAATGCAGCAGTCAATGTAGCACTAGCATTAGCATAGCCTTAATGTGGGCGTGTGTTTGTGTGGGCCAATGTGTTGGTCCAAATTGTTTTGAATGATAGCTGTGTCCCAATACTTTTGTTAATATTGTTCAGTAAAAACCTGTTTGAGTGAGTGTAAGTGAATGAGTTTGTGTGTGTGTGGTTTTTTTTTTCCAATACATTTATATGACATCTGTGTCCCAAGACTTTTTTCCATATTGTTTCATAAGGCTTGGTCATTGTATGGAGCCTGAAAGTCTCTTCTTCTGAAACTGCATTCATTTCAATGGGGTTAAACATGAATGGAAGTGAATGGTGAAAAAAAGAGATGAGCGCAAAAAGGAAAAGACAAGTGCAGGTCATCACCGACCGTGTTTGTGTGTCAAGGATGTTGGCCTGAGGGATCACATGAAGTTTCGGATGAAGTGTGTCCGAGCAGGACTATCTGAAAGTTGAATATTTAGGGGGGTGCCAATACATTTGCAAATCGGTTTCGCTGGAAAAACGCGAATAATGCACAAACGACAAAACACATCAAAAAGCTGTGAACAAGCCATTAACTTCAGATTGGGCTCGATGAGTTGGAACGGTGTCTCTATCCCGAAAGCTCTGGGAGGAGTAGGGGGGCAAGAATAAAGACTTGAGAAGAACAAGAGTGTGATCTGCAGAGCAAGCACACTAATAAAGAGCTTAAAAATAGTTCTCATCAATAAAGATTCCTTATCACTGTCCATTCTTAGTCAAAATCGACAGAGATTTGACTCTAATGCTTCCTCTGAGTCGGTGGCTCTTTGTCTAGCTTCTAGAGTAGAAAAGTCAAAGTAATTTAATCAGTTAAATGACTAAATTGCTGCACCATGACTCAAGGAAAATGCCCTACAACCCCTTTCTCTGGTGTTTTACGAAATTCAGTGCCGGGACCACTTTGTTGTTCTGCAAGCCCTGATTGTTGCCTTGGGTTACGAGCCAACCGCAATGAGCACAAAGTGACCCAGCACCACAGGGAAAGCACATTTTTCAGAGGACATGCTGATTGATTAAATGTTAGTTGAAAAAAATAAAACACTAAATCCATACCTCATCAATTTCCAACCATCAGGCATGCCAATTTTCCATGAACATAAAATGTAAAAGTCATCACTGATTAAGCCTGGCTGTGTGATGCAGGGAACACTAAATGAGCATGTGGTCAAAAGTTTGGACTCGCTTTCTTTTTTAATGCTTGATTCGTACTCTTACTAAGGCGACACAGCTGCAAATAGAAAACAAAGCATTAACTAAGAACAAGCTGTTTTAATATAAGTATTATTAGTTTTAGGTGTATTTTTGTTGCTAAGCTTCATGCCCATCCAAAGATCCTCCTTGGTATGAATAACAGGTTTTGCAATGATAATTATTCATAGGAAGGAAAATGTAAAACATTAATTAGGAAGGTTTGAGAGCTGTTTGAGTGCTGACATCCCAACAAAAGGATGAAGTTTGACTTTTTACTATGAACAATGAAATCGAATCAGTTAAAACTGATATAAATATGAGCTTTGATCAAGCAAGATTTATTTAGTTACATTTTACGAGATTGTTTACATCAGGTTTATTTAAAATAGATACATCTGCCATTGTTTATTCAAATCACATGGGGGTTATTGGTATTATTACATAAATCTATTTCTTAATTGTTACATTAACATGAAACTGACAAATACGCAGTACATAAAGTTTACTGGCCTGTTTCTGTTATATATAAGGAATTCAAATGGATGGGAGTTGTATATGCAATTGAAATATATAAATCTTTGAAAATGGGCCAAATATATATTGCAAAATAAATATATTACTATAGATTGAGAGACAGAGAGACAGAGAGAGAGAGAGAGAGACATGCATGAAACTGCTTACCAAAAACAAACCTGATTCATGTTTAATGTCATACTGTGGCTTACCAAAAAAGAGTAAATGCTTATTTTTGCATTTTGTTTATAAACTCGAATACCCAAATGAATGCGATGTGTGCTGAGCTTGTAACAGTCCACCCAGGAGCTCCTTGCTGGGTCCTGGCTAGGGGAGTTGCAGCAGGACTCAGGGCGCTGGGGGCCAGGGCACAAAGGGCCGTGACAATACAGGCAGTGGAGCTGAAATGGCTCCATCCGAGGGTATTACAGGCATTTAGCACAGGCAGGGAAAGTATTTGTTTGAAGCGGCGGCGTTTTGGTTAGCTGCGCTTTATATCCGGCGCGATTTATCGCTGTTTTGATTGCCCTTCTGTTATCGGGCCGGCAGTGTTTTCACTGGCCATGAGGAATGTGTGCAGGAATGTGTTGATGTTACTGTAAAGCCCAACACGCATCTCCTATTCAGCACCTCCGTCTTAGGCCGATAAGGGCCTCTATCAGATGGGAAAGAATGTAGCCGACAAGGCCTGCCAGACGCCTTACAGCGGCCCAGCCCCACCTTCATTCAGGCCCAACACACATCTAACACACATACGCACGCACGTGCACTTGTAGCTGGTGACTGACACACACACACGTCAGATTCTAACCCTACACGTCATGCACACACTCCCAAGTCCGATCCCAAACAGGGAAAGGTTTCTAGCAAAAAAAAAAAGAGAACGGTTCAGCTGAATGTAATGCACTCTGTCAGGCTGGAATGTTGAAGGACTCCAAACACTAGGCTGACTTGAATGAAACTCAACACGTGGGTGTTCTGTGTGGGACGTGCACCTGCAGCAGGCGGGCCACCATTGTAGTTTAGATTTGATTAGGGGTTAGCCAAGGGGAGATGTTGGAGTGTGATCAAACTCCTGTTCTTTTACACACACCGAAAGTGACCCCCTCCCACAGTCACGTATTTCTACTTTTGCCAGGATGTAGGGTCGTATGTGAACATGTACAAAACCAAACAGACATCAGAACCACTCAAAATGACACCTGGCCGTTCCCTCATGCACCTTTTCACATATGCAGAGTTGGTATTTTATCCACACCGACCCGCCGTCCTCTGGAAGCCCTCACTGCAGCCCCATCCGAAAGAGTCTCATTCCGAATTCACCCTTTCTCCCGGAGAAGAGAAATGACATTCCCATTCCTCCGCAGGCCATTCGTCATGCTGCCACCTCTGTCGGCTGCCTTCATAAATCAGAGCCTGCCTTTGCAGGATCTCCATTTTGGTCTTCTTTAATCTCCAAGCCCTTTTATCCAATTAAACTGTCCCACACAGTGAGGGCTCCCAGCACTCGGCTACTGGCTCTCCCCACCTTCTTCAAGTTACGGGCATGTTCAAGCCACCAGAAGCAACCCCATCTCTTCCATACGGCCCGGCAGTGGAAAGAGAGGTATCTCAGTCCGTCGAGTGGCTATTTCTTTTATACTAGGGCCTTCTCTCTCTCACAATCTCACACTCTGTTAGAGCCTCTGGAGTCATGTTTGTCTTGAGGTCACGCTATAAGTCGTTGTCTGCAAATGAGCCTGTAAAGCCTATGATGTAAAGCATTCATCCCGCGTGCAGTTCTTTCTCTTCTTGTGCCAGGCCTGGCTGTGCAGCATTTATATCATAAGCCATTGGCAGTGCTGGGTGAATCATAGCCCCATTAATCCACTGATGAAGCACGCACATGTGTTTGAGGCTATATGTGTCTGCCCTTCTGTCGCTCTGACAAAACTGGCACCTACGCACACCCATTGTCTGAAAGGGTATTGTAGAAAAAATGTATGGCAATCCTGCAAAGGAGAACTCTTTTATTTCCTAATGCTTATTAAATTTTACAAGTAGAAGCAAAATTATATGTGGAGTTAACCGACTGTCCTCGGCTTGGTGGAGAAAAAAATGTGCATCTAGCTTAACTTTACAAAGAAGAAAGTAGTCATTTTGAATGTAAATCTCTGTAATTACTCAGTTGTCAAGGCATAACGTCAACTAAATTGTTGGTTGTATTACAGAGACAGGGCCGTGTGTAACAGTGGAATTTATTCTTCAGTGTATTTTATCCCGCAGCTCCGTCTGGTTTTCGATTGGGATTACATGAACAATCATTTCTGGGTGATTTCTTGATTAAGATCCCGAGGGACCGACCTATAGCTTTATCATATGGACATTAAAAAGCCATTTGATCTTTGGATGTTTTTGAGGACTGCTGTAGATTTCCTTTCCCAGGATATTAATGAGGAAATGACACAAGCTCGTAAAAAAAAAAAAAAAAAGTGGGGGGGAAGAGGGGAAAAGCAGACACAAAGATGCAGGATCACCGGGATCAGGCTTGTGATTAATCCTGCTTTGACAAACTCCGCCGGGAATTCCATCAAAAGGCCAGGGATCGTTTAATAGCCATTCCCACTTTTTCCCAACACTTTACCTCCCTCCACTTTCCTGGTGAGGGGGTCTCACTGGAATCCGGCAGCCCCCACACGCAGACCTGGAATTGCTTTCAGATGTGCACGTCAGGGCTTGGGAGCTTGGGATGCCAGCTCACCTAGCAAGACTATGGACAAGAGCTCCTAAGCCTGGGAGGTTAGAAGACCATGCCTGGGGTGTGAGGGGGTGGGGGTATAAGGCCGGTAAAAACGTCCTGCTGAAGGAGGAGCCATCCATCTGAAATTCGATCAAAGGGAAAGGCCTTGTTTCAGATAAGATGCCTGAATTTGATTTTGCTTCTTTCAAATGACAGGCATTATCACGGGTAAACTGCTCTTAAATCCATCAGGCCGAACCACTTTCTTCTCTCAGTTCCTCTCCCATCTGGCCTGAGTTACTGATAGAACTATTTTTAGGAGCAGTCATACCCGCTTTTGTTCTTGAGGTATCTTCTGTAGACTGGAGTGGGAGAAAAAAAAAAGCCTGTCTCTTCACATTTGCAAGCTGACATGACCGTCTTACAGTAGCACTGGGGCTGAACGGGGGTCAGAATGTATGAAATATTCTGCCATCACACTACAAAATCATATTACTCCAAGTCAGCGCGTGCCCAGAACAACATGACAGTATATCACGCAGTCCTTTTTCCAGATTTCAGAGGGTGGAATCTAAGAATGATCTAGGGATGAAAGACTGGTACTGTGCTGCTATATGCAGAATGGGTGTAACTGCCTGACCTTATCTGATTGTGGACACCAGAGAGAGATTAATGGGGGTTAAATGCAGTATGAGACCAAAAATAAGGCTTTGATCTCTTTTTTTGATCAACATCAAACAGTAGTTAAAGCTCTTGATGGTGTTCGGAAAGAGCAAATGCATCGAGATCACAGTAGCCCACAAGGTTCGGTGCTGCTTATGGACAAATCCATCTCACCTAAATGCAACACATTAAAGAAAACTAGAGTTCACTTTTTGACCTTTTAGGACAACTCCACCAGTGCATTACAGCATCGCCGATGAAGGATGAACATGGCAAGAAACTATGTAAGAATGGTCATGAGAATGCGTGAGGAAAACGCTACAAGAAGTACGCCATGGCACCGCCTGGTATGATTCCTGTTAGCTCCAACAGGGGTGTCAGATCATAATCAGTGCCACACCTGCTGAGCTTTCCCAGAAGCCTCTCAGTATGGGGCCCACATTAAAGCACTCTAATGGTCCACTAAGACACTGTGACGCTCAGGAGCCTGATAAACAGCCGCCTGCCTAGTCACCGGGCGTCACGTCAACAAAATGACACCAAAAGAAGCATTCCAGCTTTCTTAATTGTGTTTTAGTCCGGCTTGGTACATTAAAATAAGGTTGGAACTGATGGGTGTGTTTGTTTCGTTTTTTACTGCAAGCCATATCGATGAAATCTTTTCTCTGCTACTACATGGCAAACTCATTTTTTACCCATTTAACTGCCCCATGGTGTTACAGGGACTCAGGATGCCAAAAACCCATTTGATAGTGAAAAACACACATTCCCTAAAATGACAATAAAACGTTTTTAAGATGCTCCCGAGGACTGTTTTAGAACTCTCTTCCTGTAGTCTCCATGAGGTCCAGCACTTCTGGTCCATTCCGAGGGCCATAACCACTCCGAAAATGCTTTTTGGCAAGAGCGGTGGCCTGGTTTGAGTTAGAGGAGGAGTGGCATGAAAAGCAAACGCATGCAGCTTCCACTCGCTGTTAACCAGCGTCGGATGCCACAGCGCCCAGAGGAAAAGCAGAAAACAGAGACTCGTTTTGGACTGAATTACGGGTAGATCTCATTCAGTAAATGCAGAATTGGGGATAAAAATGCTTTTTTTTGGCCTGCTGCAGATTCTGGGCTGTTCAGTCAATCATGCACCGTCGGTGTGTTAGGACGATTATGTCTCTAATATGAGTCTAATCTTTGGTAAATAACTTTTAAAACATACATTACCTAAATGTAGAATATCAGGGTCTGTCGTTTTTCCATAATTTGCTCAGGCACAGCAGACCAAAAGACTTAAGATCCTCATCAAGCATTCCATCATACTAATATGAAACTTACGGAGAAAGTGAAGAAGAAAGACCCCCAACCTTGCAGAGAGAGCTCAGATCCAATTTTCAGGCATTTTATACATGAAGAATTTATTTTGGGGCTGTTTCTGGCTGGTTTCTGGGTTTGCATCAGCTGTTCATTATTTTCATCAAACATAACTGGCTCTTTCTCTGGACCAAAGCAGGGGTAGTGGCATTCCTTTCAAATTAGTTTATTGTGATTGGATATTTCTTTCTAAATAAAGCACTAAAAGAGAACATTGAATTTCCCCTTCTGTTTTCCAGTCGGTACAGATGCATATGGGCTTTAGGTGAGTAATGCAGGGTCGTTCAAGGAGTAGTAAGATCACTTTTTTCCTGGAAGTAATAAGCAAAGCAAACCAATATCAGAGAAGTGATGAATGAATTGTGCTGCCTTTGTGAGGGATCTCAGCACTGCTGAAGTTTAAAATGAGGTTAAGGCAAAAAAAAAACCTTGATTTACAGGTCACCGGACTGAAACATCACTCCAGAGCCAGAAGCCTTATCTTCATCAAAATAACATGTATCTAATATACCTGCATGTGATTTGATCCTATTAAGTCACTTCAGTGCATAGCTTACAAACCGCAGATGAATTATTTAAGACCTTGCTAAATGGCAGGATTTATTTATATTGGCCCTTGAGTGCCGAAACCAGTTTTAGCCGATTTGTAGCCAAGGCAGCGCTGCAGTCCTCACACACTGCCGTAGGAGGACCGAAGGAAACTTCATAGCGAGAAAGTACCGTTAAAATTCAAGCAAACGCCACAGCTACCTTTCTGTTACAGTGACTAAAACACTGCAGTCGTGCTGGCAACTGCTGGGTTGCCTTCATGGGCCATAAACATAAAAACGGCAGAATTCTACTAAAACCGCACTTTTCAAAAGCTATAATGTTACAAAATAAAAAATGTTCCAATGACTATGAAACACAAGACCGTTTGATTACCACTCCAGTACCAAAAGTGACTATACTTACTGCAAGTACAACTGAAGCTGCATATTAACTTAAGGATTACAACATGATGGCAGTCCCAGAAACGATTTCGCTGAAGCCAGGGTGTGTATGCCCCATTCTCAAAATGATGGGTATGCGCCATTCTCAAAAATATATATATAAAGAACAGTTCATTTAGAAAATTAAAGTCAAAGATCTTATTTAAAACGTCCATGACAACGTAAAATAGATATTATCCAGTTCACAAAATAGGCTTTTATGTTGGATTTCAGAACAGGTTCACCAAAACTTGTAATAAACCTTGAAATGTTAACACCATATTGTTGTAGACATAAGTTGATGCATCCCTGTTGGGCATCCATATTGATATTCTAAGTGACCATGATCTACTGAGAACACACGGTTTGCACACTTCAACTTTTCTTGATTTGGAAAACAAAACCTAATATGGGCCAGTGCAAAAGCAATGACACATTTGTACTTTGTGTTGGACATTTGTCACAATATGCTTAAGTAAGTAATAGCATTATCCCCTGTAGACGGTATGGAGTTTGAATGGGGGGTGTTTGAACTTGATGCATAATGCAGACAAATGCATGAACCAGCTGGTTTCTGGAATGTTTTCTGGAAGAATAATGTAAAGATCCATCATTCAGGTTCAAATCAACATATAGTAATTTCTCCTTCAATTATTGTAGCTTGTTTTAACTGAACAAGTAGGTCAGTGAGCCACCAAGCTAAACAAAGTCTAACTTCCATGCACAGCTCTCGGACTCGCCGTTTTTTGAACCAAATCGACTCATTTTACATACTAGGCTTTTGGCTTATTCTCGACATATTTTACTGTGCAGCCTTCACCCATAATCAGAGGAAAAGTGGGATCAGTTTCACTATAGCTTTAGATGGAAGTCTGTTATTTACATGTGAATTAGTGTTACATGAGAGATTGGAGATTTGTGTTGCTAATCTATTTAGAATTGGAGGAGTGTCAGTCCAGAGTAAGAGCAAGTTGACAGAGGGCATCTCCAAGGCCATCACCGAGGCCACTCATTGGCTTGGCCTCTCTATGCCATTCGTTTGAAAGCTCCACGTACGAACACAATTAGGTGGCGGTGCGAGTCAGTCCTAACCACAGGCAAGATAACCCGACGGAGTGATGGATCTCGTGGCTTCAGACACCGTGAACTCCGGGCCGCGGAGAGAAGAAAGAGAGCAAAGCAGCGTGAACAGGCAGAGGCTAAAGGAGAGGTGCCTTAGAAGGTAAGTGACCGTGCAAGAACATCTGTCACAGGTTAGTGAGACCATCGCTCAACTAAAACAGAACCATGTAATGCCTCGTAAAGATATATTAGTTCTCTGTTCCTTGCACTTCTGCTCCTTTCTTATATTATACGGGCAATATGATGGAGAACTAAGAGAGTTTGCTGCAGATGTACCAAATATAGCCCATAGAATCCACTACAACTTCTACAAACAAAGCAAACAGCTTGTTTAAATTTTACATGGTTGTGACATCACAAACACGGAAAGTGACCTGTTCGTGACACATGACCTGTAGCACTTTAGCTGCTTATTCAAAGTGAAGTAATTCAGAGAGCTGTTACTGAATTGTCGGGCTGGAAACATGTTCAAACTGGTTTAAACAGAGCAAATCATAACATAGGTCTTTTACCTACAACAGTTTTTAAAGCGCTGTTACAAGTTGTAAAGGATAAAGGAAGGTCTTGTAACAATGGATTGTTAAAACACACAAACAACACAATCCACACAGATGGGAAGATGCAAAGAAATATGGGTCAATTTAAAACTCGTGTATATAAATAACAGAGATTGAGAGAAAATAGTAATAGTTTATGTACAGTTTCATTGTATTTTATGCTTTTTACTACCGATACAATTTGGTTTATTACATGCCTTCAAAGTGTCGGGTTCTGCATGTGATTAGTCAGTTTTACTCGTCTGGCACAGCCCTCCCCTTACGAACAATCAGCCGAGACACCCTGACCTGGTCAGCGGAGGCCAGGCATTTACTGGGAGGAAGGAGGGCGAATCTCACTCCGGCACCTTCACAGCAGCAGACAACATCTGGAGCTTATCAAGGAGGAGAGTTCACGCAGTCGTGGAGAAAGAAGAGGGAGAGAGAGTAGAGAGGAGTTGACAGAGTTGCAGTGTTGACAGTGCTGTTCTGCTTTAACAGCTTATATCACAACATGTCACATACATTTATATTAGGAGCGCTTCCATCTTAGTAATAAATGTTATGTCGTAAATGTTGTTGTATTACAACCCACAGCTGTACATATTTTTTCAGAAACAAATGACATTTTTACAGCACAAGTTCTACTTATTTGTATACACACGCAAACATATGGGCACAGGCATAAATACATTTATATATATGCATAGGGTGCCGTTTGTAAAAACAACTTCACAAATTTAGAGGTGTCATATTTTCATACTTAACTATGTTTTCACACATTTAAAGCTAAATGTGTAAAAAAAAAAGCAGGGTTAGGTTTTGGAACAAACTGCGCCCCAGATGTATGCATGTGTGCGTGTCAATATATATTTTCATTTGCAATCAAACTGAAAGAACTGTACTTTTTACGGTGAAACTCCCCATAGTAGCAAAGCACATTCAGGGAAGTATGACTTGAGACTAACTAAGTTATATGATAATGAGGCCCTGAACTGGTCACGTCTAAGATGAATGGACATAGAGAAGTGTTGGCTCACGTTGTAGCCTCTCGTTGAGACACAATAGCATTGTTTAAACAGTTTAAACTTCCCTGGCCGTCTGCCTCTGGTAGCGCCGGCCTGCGTGAACAGGCAGGTCGAGGGCCGCAGCCTCTGAGAAAATCAGGCTTTGTTTAAACAGAATGGGGCTGGCGCAGCTGCTCGAAGGGCATAAACCTAACCACTAACCACATAATGATACAGCATGATTCGCAATGCAAGCCATCGCTATAAATTCACTTAAAGAGTAGCTGACATGATTTTGTCATTTTTGGATCCGCCAAATATCTTTGGATCAAAACGCTATTTTGTAAACAGTGTTTATTTGTCTGAGTGTGCAATCTCCACGAGACGTGAGCTAGCCGCCCCCAGTCACGTCCAGCTTCTCTAATTTCCCGAGCGGTCCAACATAAACTGTGTCACTTCTCTAAATTCCTTGTTGTCTTTCCCGATGTAGACTAATGTACGGCGAATGGAGTCGAGGGAAGATCACCGAGATAAGCGGAAGCACATCTGAGAACGAGGAGTTAAACAAGGCAAAGCCCCGAGATCAGACTTTGTGTAAACCTGTGGAGTTTTCCTCCCCAGTGAAGCGCTAGATTGCACAGCCCTGTGCTAACTGAGATTTGGTTCCAACCCAAAACCGTGGGTTTGAGCCTCCCGACTGGACCGCGACACTGGAGATGAGGCTTTTCTGTGTTTGTTTCTTTGCCTGTGACCATGAGATTGTGAGGGGATCCATATGTGCGCGTGTTTGTTTATGAAATGTCCATAGCAAAGATAGAAGAGCTCAGCACTTTCAGATTGAAAACAAAGCCCCTTGCTAACGCTGCATGAAGTAATCTGACAGAACATTATGCATATAGGGTGTCATGGGTTGCAGCACAGAATTCATTTGGGAGTTACCTCAGATGTATCCTGGATAATTAAGCACAGATGAGATCCAGGTGTTAGCCTAGGTGCAAGCATCACGTTGTCCTGCCATTACAGGTTATGCTGCCCCCTAATGGCATTAATGAGCACTTCACTGGTGGTTGGACACTATATTGATTGCAGATTGAGCCAGACACAGACTAACTCTAATATAGTAAATATGCCAGTGAAAGAAAGTTATGTGAGGCATGTTATAGAATGCAGATGATAACTGCTCCCTAGTCCTCATGCACTGTTAGCCACTTTAGCATTTTCTAAAATGCAGTGTCTGTATCAAGTCAAGTAGGTTTTTATTGTGATTTCTACCCTAAATACAGTACATATTTAAAACAAAACAACGTTCCTCCAGGGCTATGGTGCAACACAAGAGTAGAACAGAACAGAAAACAAGTGCAAACTGGCCAGAACACAAGAGCAACAATACAACTTAACAAGGCAAAACAAAACAACATTCAGTGCAAATTGACAATGGCTACATTTCGAGTAAATACAGTACTGACCGGTACTGTATTCAGGCAGCAGAGATGTGCAAAGGATGTAGAACAGAGTTTATATGTGCAAAAAAACACCTACAAATATGTTAAATTGCAATGGCAATAAATATGATTGTGTATAAACCCAGTTTTGCTGGTGTGCCCATTATTTGTGTAGTCTGTCATGTCCAGATGCTTGTAATCTGCCACACTGATGTTTTTTTAGGGCAGTTCGGCCCTGTCTGAGATTACCGAAACAGCTTCCTCCGAACTACAATGGACAGAAGTGGTCAGGAGATAAAAGGCCTGTGGAAACAGAGGCTGGGTCTGCACTGAGCTACACAGGGGACACAGTGGGGCCAGGATGTCACCTCTTCCAGCTGCCCTGCCACTCCTTGCCCAGTACAACTTGGAAAAAGTTGACCAGGTCAGCGGTTTTACAGGCCACAGAGTCTAGCACTTGGTGCACAATGTGTTTCCTCAGGCCCTTCCCAGCAGCCCAGTAATCTGGAGTATTCAAAAAGCCTCTCACCACCCCCCCTCCATCCCATCTCCAGCATAGCCATCAATCTCTCTCACCATTTTGGAATGAAGCCTCAGTTTATTGAGAAGCTCAAGTTGACAAAGTTGTTTTGGTTGCACGTAATTCCGACACTCCCATATAAAATGTGGACTTGATTTATAATGCGTGTTATTACCTGCCACGTTTGTGTTATAAATCAATCTGGACAAATCTGGTTCAGCATTCCCATCAGAAGGTCTTGTCAGAGCACGGTTAGGGCAAATATTCCAAATGTTTCTCTATGGAATTCTCACAGAGACTTATTTCAGTGTTGTCATATCTGTCAGATTAACAAAAGATAATATCAGCATTTCGCGATGCAATCAGAACCTGACAGGCCTTTCACAATGCATGTGGTTTTCTCATTACTAATCAGCTCCATTTGTCAATATGAGCAATTACTAAACAATGCAGCCTTTAGCTTTCTAACCCAAGCTCTGTAATTGCTATATTCCCACCGGTACAGTCACCACGAAAGACTGTGAGGAATTCAGGCCACTGAAACCTTTAGCCCTTTCTTCAGGCTGACCATTAAATGTTTCAGAAGTTTGAAAGACTTGAAACACTGCAGCCCCCTTTTTGCGGCCGGTTTCTCCGAGACGGCTGCTGCGGGCCAGGATTGATTAACGATTCAAATTCCATCTGGAAAAAAAATAATTGCGGTATTTTCTGGGGATGAGTGAAAGGAGAAGAAGTAAAAAAAAAATTGGCATGTTATCAAATATGCAGCTTAAACAAACTGCTTATCTTAGTGCGGGGGGGATTTTTAATACATTCTAAGCGTGAAAAGGTGAAGAAAAATCCATTCTTGTCATAATATTTGGAAACAGAGTCAAATGTATGAAGGCATCACGCCCAGTTTCAATTTTATGGTGGGGAGAATGCGAACAGACAAACTAATGTTGATGAAAATAAATAAATACCTCAGACAGGTATTGGCACCTGGTATCTTTGTTTGGACATTTGTAGACACAGAGGAGCATTGGGGGGAATCTGAAGGCCACAGAATACACACCGAACTTATATTTAATGAAAATCCCTCAATGAGGGATCAACTAGTCATTTGAGATTTACAACAGTAACCTAAACCACAATTTGAAAATGTTATGTTTTGTTTCCCAATGTTTTATCAATATATCAAATGGTTCAAAAATCATTTTTATTAAAACCATACTGCTTGTACTTACAAATTATACTACATCATAGCTGAACATAATTATGATAAACTGTGTAAAAACACACACACAGACACACATATTACCACGTTACACAAACGCACACACATATATATGTATATACATGAATATACTATATATATATGTGTGTGTGTGAGTGTGTGTGTGTGTGTGAGTGAATATATATGTATATATATATATATATATGAATTTTGCTCAAAGATCAAGTTTTAATCAAAAAATTATTCTGGAATGTAAATTGTAAATGCTATTACTAATAATAACTATTAATATATTGACTAACTTTTTGCAGAGTTAGGCCTGTGAGACAGTGGTATGTTTAATATAAACACTGTAGAGGCAGAGACTGAGGACCGCAAATGGAGGTGAAACTGGGCTCTGAACGTTCCTTCAGGGCGCCGGGTTTAGTACTGTACTCTTTTTTTATTATCATTGGGTGTAAACCATGGTGAATTACCTGATCCTAGAAGATTGCAGCTGGCAGCTGTAGTGCCGAGGGCGGGGTGGCGGGTTTTAGCACAGAGCACAGTGAGGCTGTCTGGAAAATATCTAACATGAGGGAGAGAAGGAGTTGTGTTTTTCTTGAAAAGACTAATAGGAAAGTTCAGGCTGATAAGGAATCAGACCAAACAGATGGCCAATTCGTTTGGAAGAAAAATGATCATCCGCACACAGCTGCGCAACATGCATGCGATCAGAAGCTCATTAAAAACGACATGCTGAAGCAGGGCACTTCCTTTAGGATGCCTTTATGAAACAGAGTGAGGAGTCAGTCCCTACATACCTGCTTGTGTGCAAAATGTGTGTAGCAGTGACAAAACATTTTTTATTTTTATTGTCACAATTATTTACACCTGTTAATATTGCTGAGTGACATATTTCCAAAATCAGCATGCCAGTATCTGTCCTTCAGGATTTATTTTTGCTTTAACAATATTGAGAACAAAAAATAGTTAACCGTTAGTAGTGTACATTATTTGCTATATGATAAATACTGGCCTACTGGTGTACATCACATAGGAAAACCTTTTTAATTTTAACAAAATAATAGAGAGAACTAAAATAATTGAGAGCTCAGTGCACAGTTAGCACTGTACATTATATGCTGTGAGATTTATATTTATTTAAAAGAACGGATTATTGTACATAGATACTACATGCACAATACGTTTCTTTACTGGTAGTACCATATTTGGAAAACACTGGCACACGCATTTTTATGGCTTCCCTCAACTTGTTCCCTATCTGTTC
>JBBKCR010000031.1:6934926-6945295 GCA_037577295.1 Ladigesia roloffi | reverse complement strand
CCCCCCCCCCCCCCCCCCCCCCCCCCCCCCCCCCCCCCCCCCCCCCCCCCCCCCCCCCTCCAGAGTTAGAGGTGCTGAGAAATGAACCATTGGAACAAAAACTGCAGCATATACTTCTAAATCCAAAAAGTTCCCCTGTAAGATGAGTGGAGCTGTGAAAAAGAAATGAAGGTAGGTGCTGGTACCAGAGAGGTTTGTCAGGAAATAAGCCCGGAGTTAGGCGACGTGGCAGCAATATGGCTGAGTATAGAACTTTTAATCCTGAGTAACACTTTTATAATAAAAAGCAAAGCCATCACACCTCTACTCACATACACAGCATCCAGCGCCAGAAAGCTGAGGCAGCGCATGCCAGCACTTGTAATCTTATGAAAGCGCTCATTCACATCGTAGACCTTTTAAAATGCAAGACAACAGCGACAACATCGGCAACAATAGCAACGGGGTAAACAGAGTTGGCTGGGTGACACGGGATGAATGATTTTAGAGCAGGGAACATAAATCAGCGTCCTGGGTGCATCAAAGGGGCCAGAGTATGGCAACAGCACCAAACAGAGCACTGGGCCTCTTATCAGCAGGTAGAGGGCTCTCCCTGCTCTTATCTCCACCAGTGTGTGAATCTCCTTCATCAGCGGCACACACACCGCTGTCAGCTGCTCTGCCCACAAACGCCACCAAGGATGTTTACCCTGCCTGCTACTTAGCAACAATCGCCCGCAGAGGAAATAACTTTTTTGTTGGAGGTGTCATGGAACAGAAGCGGCCCTTTCAACAAGCTGCTTTCTATCAGTGCTGGGCATCTGACCACAACAGAGAGAGAGATAGAGAGAGAGAGAGATTAACAGAGAGCGAGAGAGAGCAACAGAGAGAGGCAGAGAGAGAGAGAGCAACAGAAAGAGGCAGAGAGAGAGACAGAGAGAGAGAGAGAGAGAGAGAGAGAGAGAGAGTTATCCCCTCTGTGCCCTTTGGAGTTCAGTCAGGGGGAACTGGGTCGTCTTGTCAGCGAGAGGAGAAAAAAAGCAACAGAATGTCAGTTGGGATGATTATGATGACTGTTCACCTCCACTATAAGAAGACTTCACTCCATATACAAAGTGTTCCCAAACCCCATCACTGTGGCTAATATATATTTGTAAACTCAGCACAGACTTGTCAGTGTCACTGCAGAGCTGAGAATAGTGCAGCAAATGATGTGCTACAGTCAGTACCTGTAAACCTACAATTCCACAATTTGTGCACTTATACATTTTACAGCTGTACAGAATAAATAGTTTTTGAATAATGTACTACATTAAAATTACAGCTGTATTTATGCAATTCCGCAAGACAGATTATTTATATATGTACTTAATTTCCAACAAATGGGTGCAGACATTACTGACTACTAGTATAATCAAACTGATTATAAAATCCCAAAAGAAATTAAGAGATTAATTTGCAACAAACCTTTTAACCTACTAGGACAAGGCAGCTGTACATAATAAAATCCAAATATGTGTTACATGCTCTCCATTGGCTGAGATGCCTGACATTGCTTTTATGAATATATATACATATGCAATGTGTGTGTATGTGAGTGTATTGTGTGTGCGCAATTTAAAATTAAAAACGGAATAAAATTTCAGTTGAAATGTATAAATCTTATAAATGCATTTAGTTGGCTGTAACCAGGCCTGTCGGACGTTTTCATAACTGAGAGTCCTGACCTTGATGCGAACATCTCAGTTTCTGCTAGTAGAGTTTTATTAGTTTTAATTCCAGGTACAAAACTAAGTTTGAGATGCTGCAGGGCAACGCTCTTTGCCTAAATTGCCCTATAAAAGATACAGAATGTAAGGAAAGCAATCTCATGTAAGGCAGCACAAAAATATCTTTACAATGAGGGAGCTTTAAATCAGCAGCTGAGCTTGAACAATAATAAAGCATGTTAAAAAGTAATGGCCTGTAAGTCCTGGCTACGCCATGTCTGTGGAATGTAACTGAAATGAGGCAACATTCACAGCTAAGGAACCATTTCCATTTAACTCTAATGAATATGGATGATGACAGATGATTTCTGCCAAAAATATTGCTGCCCATAACCTTTTCACAAGAAGAAATACGAGGAAAAAAAGAGAGTATTCAGATGAGAAGACAATTTCTGAATTGAATTGACAGAAAACAACCAATCCAGACTAATGGCCAGTCTAATTCTAATAATGCCGGCGAGCTATTGACATTTATTTTGAACTCAGAAGTGGTTATTGTGATTTCCTTTGGATTTTTTTTCATAAAAGTAGCATGTATTTATCCATTCTACCAACTGGATGGGTGTAACTAGACAAGGGCATAGCTGTAAATCTTCAGTGCAGCTTTTCCTCCAACCACTGCACACAAAACACTGGCAGGGCTGTGCAGTTTGACCCCGCTACACTTGGAACGTATTTAGAAGTGTATTTATTTTCTCCTTTTCCATTTATACACATGTGCTTAGCTTGGGAATACTGATGTGGTTGGCCTCTGTGTGCTTATAATTAATGAACTGTACACTTGCTTTCGTGGAGTGTTTTGGTAAACATAATCTTTACGAGTGTGAGAAGCAGAAGTGTTCCAGGATGCCTTGGCAGGGCCCGAGCATGCTCAGACTGCAGCAACGAGACAAGACGTGAGTAAGGAAGGAGTTGTGAGTGACCTCAGCCGTCGGAGCCAACCTTTGCTCTTTTGCGGTTTTGTTGAATGTGTATACGGAGAAACACCTCTCAGCGATACACAGTGTGTGGCTTGCATGCACTTTACAGAATTTACATCCTACCCTGAAAGGATTTGGTCCCTTTTCGGTGCAGTGTTTGTCTCGCCAGCAGAATTACAGACAGCAATAAGTAAGAGTCTAAATATTACACAAAAATAATCACAGTTTTTACTGTCAGAACATTGAACACATTTTGTGAAGTCCAGCCAAAGAACAGAAATAAAGAAGTGAAGTGAACACATACTGGTCTTCCTTTATTTAAGTTCGAGACTTCAAATGAAGTGTGTGGTGCGTGGGCAGGCTGGTCCCAGTGAATCGCTCCTTTGATGGGTGTTACGAGGCTGTGAGCTTGTCACTGATAGAATGGAAGCAGAGGACAGGCTTGTTTAATATGTAGGGGATGTTTACCCTGCTGCATGCCACCTCAGTACCACACAGGTAAGACAGGTTGTGTGAATCTGCCAAACATCACCACACATGCAACAGCAATGGGAGTCAACCAGGGGGTAGTAACCTGCAGTCTAACGCTTTGGGACTATGAGGACCTGAAATTTCCTGCTATCCAGAATGAGTGGGCAAAACAACCCTCCATGGCTCCGTTCAGGTGTTCAGTCTAAATGAGGCAACATTTACTCAGCTAATGGTAGGTGGCATTTAAATGACCATCTAGTAGCCGGTGAGTGTGGTGAGGGGGGCTGATGGGTGGGGTCCAGCCGTGTGAGCTTGACTGGCCCACCCCCTGAGTCCCTCTGCTTTTGCTGTCCAAAAGAAGAGGTGCTGAAGAGGCGTCTTCTTTATTCTGAACCTTGGACAGCTCCAGTTCTGGCTTGGAGATAGATGACACCAGGTCTGACCCACACCACACACCACATGGATGGGCCAGCAACCAGGTGACGGTATTTTCCTACAGCATCCCTGACCTGTGAAGGTGTGGAAAGAAGAGATTTAGAAGTTTGTGTCCTTGCCATTCACCTCAGAGGGGCGTGGTCAGTAATGAGAGTGAGTTTTATATCTGTTAAGTAAAATCAAAAGGCCTTCAGTGGCCTACTTACTTGCCAGAGCCTCACTCTTCAGTGTGTTATGGTATTGCTCAGTAACAACCGATGTACAGCACCAGATGCTCCTCAAAGTCAAGGGGCAGGACTATTCCCAGGCCCTTTTCTGAGACATCCATCTGAATGATGAATGGCCAGCTGAAGTTGGGGTTGCAGAGAGCAAGTTCAGAAGTGAGATGGTGTTTCCAATTGTCTCAACCTCTGTGGTCCAAAGCACCTTGTCTAGGAGGATGCTTTATACCTCGGTGTGGGGGGGTAAAGAAAGAAATTGGGAACAAATCTCTAACTATATCCAATCCCAACTGGTCCCTAGAATACACATACTACTTTTTTCAGTGTAGGTCTAGGACAGCTCAGTGTAGGTTGATACATCTCCCAATACAATACCACAAATAGTGTATTTCTATCTGTCCCAGATCAAATTTTTTGTGGTTTCCCATTACACAAGTACCACATTAGCTCTACAGGACTTCCAGAGGTGGTGGGAGATATTCAAGCCAGATCTCTAAATGGATAATTACATCATCCAGTTATGCTGCTCCAAGCCTTTCATGGGGTTGTAATAAGACTTATCAGTTGCTGGAATGTTGCTGGTGTCCAGATATCCAGGCAGAGCAGAACCAGTGACCAGACCAATATTAGGAGGACATTCCTGATCCAGGCTCAGGTTGTGGGAATTTGCAAAACATCACCACATATGTAGAAAACAGCAATAGGAGTCAACCTGGGGGGACAGTAACCTGCAGTCTAGCACTTTGCCATACAGAATGAGTGTGCAAAACTACCCTCCGTGGCTCTGTTCAGGTGTTCAGTCTAAGTGACTTCCTGCTGCTGAACACTGGTCTGAAGCATCTGTTGGATCACCTGACCTATCAGCTATATAGGAGACACAGACGAAGAAGGCAAACACAATTTATAAAAAGTAAATCAAATATATTTGCACGTAAAGGGGGGTGACATATTCACCTTTTTCCCCACTGCATTCTCCATCCTGATATACAATTAATTCTGACTCAGCCACAGCTATAATTCCTGTTGAAGTTTGGCATAATAATTGAAAAACAAATAAACTGGCAGTGCACTATTGCTTTACTGAAGCACGATTCAGATGAGATTCATTTTCCAAGGGGGGACAGGATAATGTCATTTTATCTGTGTTCCACATATATATTAGTCCTGTCTGATTCCACCAGTTCAGTCATTTTAACATATTGCGCACTCATGCATTAAGAAAGATTCCAGTGCCTCCTACCTTCTGTAAAACCGTGATGTAGAAATGACCCACAGAAAGCCTGTATTATTCCTCTGCACATCCATTTTTGGTGGGATATTCTTAACCTCCTGTCTTGTTTGTTTGAGTACATTTAAAATAAAAGTACAACTGTATACATCAGATTTTTAGCTGAACTACAATAAAAAGGAGTGTAGTTAGTACTGTCAAGTGTGTGAGTTATTGGGGCCCTGTCCCATATTAGGATGTGCACGTATACATCTCCATTCTCAGTGGGGGGCCCCGGGGGGAGTCCTGTTCAGAAGAATGGGATATTCTTGCATCAGGTCCAGTTACACCTAAAAATAGGCCTGTATGAGGTTGCGTATGCGAATACCTCATCGTGTTTATCACAGACCTGACACTGTCTCACCATGTGGGCCACCCTTATGAGACATATCAATCCCGCTCGGTTGCATTACTTCATATGTAGACAACTTGTGTAACACTGGAGCTGGGTCAGACAGAAAGTGAGGGCTACACATAGCATGGTGTTTCAGTGGGGATTATAAAACCCACACGGTTGTGATTACAGCCAGCCTGGCTGCTCGTTGAAATGGTTAAGAGCGCGCGGCCGCACGCACTCATTCCAGGGTCGGCCAAGGTACCCCCTGGCTAAATCGTGTACTATTTAATACTTTTACAACCTGGCCCATTACATTTTGATACAGGTTTATTTCCCCAGCCCATGCTAAATGTCTCCCTCGTTCTTAACAAGCCTCTCGCGACTCACAGGACCCGGGCCTCCAAGCGTACCTGGATTTAGCAGGCCTGACTCCAGGTGCATTGTGGGAAAAGTGGAGGAAAGCCTGCTTTCAGGAGGCCCGCTCTCAGCAAAGTCCGTTTTTTGCAGCACTGTTGTCAGGGTGGCTAAGGTCAAAGCTTGCCCTCTGAGAAATGTCTCTGACGCTCACGATTCTGGGCTTCTAGGAGGAAAAAAGTGTGCAGGCAGCCGTTTTCGATTATTTGTGCCCCAAAAATCCTGTAAAATACGAGCAGGGCCCAAACCACAGCAGAAATGACTGAATTCTTTCATAAACGGCCGGCCTCATTCACGCAAGCCTGCCCAACACTCCGGCATGGCTATTTCCTCTGCCGAATGAATATACCGTGTCGCAACCGACCGTCCAGCCCTTAAACACCATCAGAACAGCTTTAATTTATTTTCAATTTAGCTGTTTACGAGGTCGAAATAAAAACGGACACTCTTTATTCATACGGTACACGGGACTGGTTAAATCATTTATATCATCCATCCATGATGTTCAAATATCCTTTTTTTACTTGAATTTGCTTTTTTTTTTCTCAACTTCCTTTTTCTGGTTTTAGGGGGCAGCTCATACACTGTACATGAGAGTTATGATTAGGAGCGGCATAATCATTACAGCTGTGGTATAATAACGTAAAAAGCCACATTTCCCTTCGATCTAAGTCTGGACACGGACACTAATTGCTGCACTGAACAGCCATCATACAATTAGTCAAGGCAATAAATGTGTGACTTGTCATATATATAAGCAAACCCCACCTTGGCAAGCAAGCAATGGGGGGATTTGATCCCCTTTGGCTGCAAACAAACCACAACTGGCTCTCTTCAGCCTGGATAGGCAACAGCCATCATTCAGCAGAGATTGCTACAGAACGACTAATAAATAGGAAGAACAGCTATGCAAATGTGGCCCACTATTTCTCAGGATTAGCAGCTGATCAGTGTGGTTTGATCAGCAACTGATGGGACGTAATGCGGCCTGTGCTTTGAGACACGCCATTCCAGAGACATTACCAGCCTACTCTGGGTCTGGCTTAGTTTTGCAAGTGCCGGACCTTTTGATGCGGCAGCTACAATCATTCAGTTATATTAACAAATGACAGTTTTGATAGAGTACTTTTTTACTGAATATGCCTATTTTTCAAGCGATAACTGTCTAAGCCAATTGGCAGCTTTCACCTCCATCCCAAAGGAAACACACCTCATTCATAGTGGCGTGGAGTGGTTTTGCCAGATGGGGTGCTGTTGTTCATCACTCTAACTCAGTGGCTCAGTCTTATGCTGGACGCTGCTGCCTTGCTCTGTTCACACAGTGTCTCTGACGCTAAGTTCCTTTTTTAATACTCCTGTCACTCTTTTTGCCTGTGCCATTTAAAATGCACATTATATGACCAACAAAACTGTCTCCAAAACAAACTTTTCGAAGTTCCTACATTCTAATGATCCAAATCCACAAAATCTACCTCTCTGGGGAGCTCTTAGTCTGCCCAGCATGATTCAGTGTTAGTTCCAAGCCCCATCCATGAGGTGCAAAGACTACAAACCCTTGATAATACAGGCGGACAGTCCATCTAGACCACATCCACCTATAGATAAAGTCAGTTTTATGCCATCACAACCAGCCTTTTATAAAACAGCACTCAACAAATATGGCATCATAACAAAGATCATAACAAACCAGGAATATAAGCAGCAAGAAAAAACTCGCCAGACAAATATGAGGAACACACGTTTCCATCCAATTATAAATAATCCAACCTGTTTTCAGTCTTATTTAACCTTCTGAACGTCCTCTGGCTGAAAGGGTAGTAAAAACGAGGACAGCCAGAGGGTTAACCATGAATTTAGATATATAAACTTGACATTTTATAAATTAGCATCTCAACTGTGAAAGCATGTGAAGGAATGGTGACTCTCCATGTGTATTTTTTTCTCATGTCTCAAGAATACTGGAATCAGCTCAAACACCTCCCAAGACCCACTTTAAGGATAAACTGAATGAATGACCAATATGAACATGGTTTTGTATGTTGCACCTGAAATTACCCACTCTAGAAAGTACAGCCAATCTATTTCCTACATTTGTTTATCAATGCCCACTTGTTTGGCCAAGGCCTGTTTCTCCAGTGCATTCATACAGCACTGTTGATTTGATAACTCAGAATAGCAATACACTGGATCTAAGCAAGAGAATCCACAGGGCACTTTGTTTCTGCACAAACCGAGATCTCAACCAAAGCTTTTAGTTGTTGTAAATATACTGTCAAAACTGACATTTGTTCTACAGACCAGTTCTACATACCTATTTCAAATGAAAACTTTAACATTTAGCAGAAAACCTGTTGTCTTATTTTCTTACGTTTAGTATCCATTGGGACAGCAACTCAGTGCTCATTATAGACTAAACATCCATGCATATAAATCTGCTCCAAGACTACCTGCAAATGTAAGGAGAGAATAAATAGAATGGTCAGGTAGAATTTATAAGGTATTTAATTAAGTGTGGAGGAAGTAGATCTTCATGAGCATAGCTGGTGACACTGGGTCACCAAAACGGTCTAAAGCAGGGATATCAATCCTGCTGCACCTATCTGTTTTCATTTTTGTATGCTTTTTCTCCTATAGGCTCAAATCATAGCCATTTGTCGAGAGATAAATCTAAAAAAATTGCTTAAAATTACAAAAACTTATAATAACAACAAATACAACGATGGGAACACCCTGACTAGCTGTTGTCTCTGATACCATTGGAAATTGATTACTACAGTAACAGAAATGGCTCATCATAGGGCACTAATAATTTTAGATATTTTTCAGATCAACTTATCCGTCAGCAAAGTCATCGTTGAGTCTGACGGGTCCCCTCTCTGTCTCGTGCGTCCCTTTACTTTTGTCCTCATTATGTAAGTCCCTTGTTCCCTTCCTAGCGTGTCACCTTGATTTGTACCACTCCCTCTCGATTACTCTCACCTGCTCCTCGTTTTCCTGAGTCTCACCTGTCCCTCGTTTGTCCCCCTTTTATTAGCTGGCCAGTCCCGCTTCTCCCTGTGTCTGTGTTTGTTAAATAATCTCGTGTATGTAGTTCCTGTACCTACTCTAAGGAGGTCTGGGTTTCAGATGTTTGGCTCGTTGGCATCTCGCGGAGAGATCCGTAACATTGAGTCTAATAGTCGTGAGGACATCGCATACGTGCCGCAGCAGAACACAGGGGTCCAACAATGAGGAACTTTAATATAGTTCTCTTTAATATTAACTGTCAACATGACAATTCAACAACAAAAAAAGGCGGATACCTTGAATGTTCTGGTAAATACAGATGTGCTTCAGAAAGTGGGAACAGTACGCTGCGGCACCACTCGGCGTCCTCTGGACTTGAAGACTATCCACAGTGCCTGGGTTAGCCATGTTAGCTAGATTGTGCAGGTCGCTTTGCTGCTTGTGTGTCTAGAGTGAAGTATCTCCACACGTGGTACTGCCCATTTTATGAAAGGATTTAAATAATTGGTTATTAACTTAAAAATCACAGACCTTGTGACAGCCTAAGCCAGTCAGAGACTGTACAGGGAGAGCTCACTTGGGTGACCTGTAAGGTGCCTTATAAATAAAATGAATTATTATTAAAAAACACGATTAGTTGACTTTTATGTTAATGCCCTAGCTCATGAGAATAGGACAAAAACTTTAGGTCTTTAGTAAGTGAGGTGTCTTAGAAGAGCTTTTTTCTGCAATGACTGAGATAAGAACTAATTTAACACTAGCATGGCTGTATTTTAGCAGTCAGGACTAGTTACACCATGAGAATTATCAGTGGTTATAAGATTTTTGTGTAATGAGCATTTTGTGTAATGAATTCTGGGTACCAGAGTGAGAGAACACTTAAGAATCTAAGCACGACTGATTCAGGATTTTGTGTTCTATCAAACCAAACTGAGGTTGAGGGATATAATGTGCTATAATTACTACCTAAGATGGCACACATTACATAAGCTGTAGTTTTAGGCTGTAACGCCCTGAGGCCTACCGGGTCATATGATTTGTATTTTTGTCTTGTTATCTGTGTCTTTAACTTTTATTGTTTCATTCACTCACTCATTATTCATTTCATTATTTGTAATTTCATTATTTGTAATTATTCTCAGTTTACTACCTCTCAATTTTGCCTATTAACCAAAAAAGTAAACCAAAGTCCTTACACTAACAGAAGATGGATGTCCTCAGAAGAGTCCCACCTCAGTTCTATAATTATTGGTCTTTAGTTATCCATATTTCACTGGTGTTGTGCACACATTCGCCTCCCTGAACCATCATTTGATTGCAGTGATAGTTTTTATTTACTTGATGGTACTACCCACCTCTGTTGTTGTTTTTATCTTTTGTTTTTTAACTTGTTTTGCCATCCATGCTGCTTTTTCCTTCCCCCAGGCTCCTTATCAGGAGCAGATTTCCACACTGATTCCATGGTTCGGATGGGGGGGATCGGGCATAGAGGCCCGGGATCTGCGCTTTACTTCTTTATCTCTCTCTTAGTGTGTTTTTCACTTCTGCCG
>JBBKCR010000031.1:6900245-6914370 GCA_037577295.1 Ladigesia roloffi | reverse complement strand
GACCTCTGCCAACATTTTAAGTGGGAGAACTTGCACAATCGGTGGCTGACTAAATACTTTTTTGCCCCACTGTATATGGGTGCAGAGGCACCAAACAGACCACCTATTGGTTAGCAAGTAGGCTTAGTTATGGCTGGTTTAAAGTACTCTTGAGTGCACTCTACTTCAGCATCTGCCAAACATTCTGTGCCACCTCATTCTTATCCAGTTTCACTTGGACCCTTGATATGAGTGAAACTGATGAGAAACTCGTGAGAAACTGATGCATTTACGCTGCTTTAAGGTGGCTCAGCGGTTTAACTGGTCAGATTTCTATCTGTTCATGCATCCTGGGTGTGCCATTGACTTTTAATTCTGACACTCAAGTGTAAATGAGGCCTGAGAGATACTGTGCAAAATGCCACAAGTATGGTTGTGATCTATAGATATAGTTTAATGGGAAGTCTAGTTTGTGCAGTTTTTCACCTTTCCCAGTGCATAGTTGATAGGTCTATTGTTTTAGATTAAATTAGTCATACTCTGTATGTATCCAAGGATTGCCATAGGACTGCAACTAGTGTTTATGGTGGTGTTTTTACATTTTAGTTTTATTCTAGTCTTTACGTCAAGCTGTCATTTTAGTTTTTAATAGACTTAGTCACGTCCATACTCTTTTAGTTTAGTCAACTTTCAGTCAACTAAAAGTCTGAGCATCTTATTTTAGTCAGAATTATCAACAACAATTTTAGTCTAGTTTTAGTCAATGAAAGTTGTATTTTCGTCTCTTTCCTTAGTAATGCAATTCTATTTAACTCAGTCAATTTAGTAACTAGTAGAATAGACAGTCTTAGTCTTATTTTAGTCAAACCTAATTCATTGTCTAACAAGGTTACCTTATTATTGTATTATTGTTACCTTATAGATTCAAAAATACTGTACATCCATTCCAGACATGAGACACTCTGTGTGAGACGTGTGTCTGTGCGTGAGTCGTGTGTCTGTGCGTGAGACGTGTGTCTGTGCGTGAGACGTGTGTCTGTGCGTAAGACGTGTGTCTGAGACGTGTGTGTGTGTGTGTGTGTGTGTGTGTGTGTGTGTGTGTGCATGAGACGTGTGTGTGTGCGTGAGATGTTTGTGTATGTGTGTGTGTGCGTGAGACGTGTGTCTGTGCGTGAGACGTGTGTCTGTGCGTGAGACGTGTGTCTGTGCGTGAGACGTGTGTCTGAGACGTGCGTGTGTGTGTGCGTGAGACGTGTGTGTGTGCGTGCGTGAGACGTGTGTGTGTGCGTGAGACGTGTGCGTGTGCGTGAGACGTGTGTGTATGTGTGTGTGTGTGTGTGTCATTTCTCTGTCCCTGGAACTTTAATGGCCCTCTGTCCCAATATTTGGGCACTCTAGATAGATTTAATTCATGGCCCCTCACAATGGCCAAAAGTATTGAGACGTAACGCCTTTCAGCTCTATGTCACCCTGCTCACCCTGCAGGAAATAACATCTAGTGTAATTTTAGTCAATGAAAATGAAGAGACATTTTAGCATAGTTTTTATTTAGTAAACCACATTTAGTCTCGTTTTCATTCATCAACAATAATACATTAAATATTTCATTTTGTCATCGTCAAATGAACAGCATATACGTTGCGTCACATCTAGTTTTTGTTACATGATATCTGCGTTAATGTTACTATTTATTCATAATTTTGGTTGACGAAAGCAACACTAACTGCAGCATACTTCTTTTTTTTTTATCACACATTATTAAAAACCACAAAGTCTGTTGGAGATGACGATGGGATTCCTGGTAAACGTGTTTTGGAGCATGCATGTGGTTTGGTGTCTGCATACATGTCTTTAGGACAGAATGAATGTTGCATAAGCTTGATAATATGACTTAATCTTAATAAAAACCTTCCTTCTCTTGGTCTGTTTCTCCGTCTGTCCAGGTTTTTGCAGGATATGACTTCACGGCTCGGAGCAGTCATGAGCTCTCTCTGCGGGCGGGGGAACCGGTGCGGGTGGTGGAGCCGCATGATAAACGGGGGAACTCCGAGTGGAGTCTGGTGGAGGCCCGTGGGCAGAGAGGCTATGTGCCCTCCAACTATCTGGCCATGCTGCCCTCTGTGGTGGCCTCGCCCACCGTGCCGTACCACTAGCGTCGCCCTCCATGCGCCATCGCCATGGCAACTGTGCCTCTGCTGCTGATGATGATGATGAACCTCTGTGTCTGCCTGCTCTCGCCACACACTTACACACACTCTCTCACACACACACACACAGAGACCTCCATGAGCACTCTTACTGAAGGACTCTCCACATCTGTGGGGGTGGGCAATGATTCTACTGACTGGTACACGAGCTGGAGTGGTGCTCGTGCCCCACCATAAAGAGGTCATTCAGACCCTCCAACTCAGGCCTGCTTAGAGTTACAACAAGGGGAGACACTAACAGGAGGAAACGAACCGTGTGTGTGAGTGGTTAAAAGGCTCGTTTGTCTGTGTGGATGGGATTGGACTGCTTTTCTTTTGTTTTTGTTTTATTTTTGCCCTGTGCAAAGGAGTGTGGCTGGACCCTTCTTCAGGGAGGAGCAATGGATCTGATGCTGTGATCAACAAACTTTATGCCCTACTCTGCAGTGGAGATCCTTCATCTAAATGTGGATTTCAGCAGTGACTCTCATGCAGATTGAAAGATGAGCTCCAAAACTGGATTTTGTTGCTTTTGTTGTTGTTTTTAACACTGGAGGAATGTTTTTAACGTGATTTTTGTTTCCAACTGAAAAAAAAAAGTTTGTTCTTTAGGTCTTTATGACTGTAAAGCAAAAAGTACTGGAGAAAACTGTGTATCCAGTTGCATGACACTTTGGTCGTGTGTTTCTGTAAAGGAGTTTTTGCGCCTACTTGGAGACACTTTTGCTCGAATATTTGTCCGAAATTTCATTGCAGAACCTACTGTTACGCTGTCGGCAGGCCTAGCTTGAGTTTTACTCGCACGATATCGTGGTCGATGTTGCACGTATTTGTTGGTGCTGTGGTATCTTTGCTGTTCTCAAACCCTCTCTTTGTTGCAGTGCCCCCAAAAAATATACTAGCATTTAAACTGGGTCCTAATTGTTTTATTAGAAGACACTGTTGCATTACATGTTGAGGTTTTATATGGTTTGCTGCAGTGTGTGTACTGCAGGATGAGGGAGAACCTCCCTGCAGGTTCAGTGGCTCACCACTAGGGGCAGCAGAGCACCATCCTATTCCAGCATCACTGGCCAGAAGCTTGTTCTGTCCACTCATTATTTACAGTGAATAATAAGTTGGCTGATAGCCATGGGCACTTTTCTATACTGTGAGTTTGCCCTTTTGACCGAGTATATTCGAATGTGCACTGAGCAGTTCGGCATTTCAAGCTTTTGCCCAAAGCATTACCTCAGTCAGTATTGAGCTTAATCCCAGAATACAGAATGGTAGAATCAGTAGGTGATTTGAGGGTGGGTGCAGTTCCATTTTTTTAACAAAATAACCAAAGTGCATCCCCCTTTTTAACCTGTAATCAAAGTGTGTGTGGATTAGTGGTGAGGGGGTGCTTCCACTGGGCTGTTCCAATGATACAAAATAACAAATGACCTACTGGGCAGGCTTTAATATTCCCTGTATTCTCTCACCTTTGCCTAACAGGGCTCTGGTGAGAAGCAGGCACCTGCCGTCTGTTCTCTGGTGAGTATTGTGCTACAGGATTAAATTTCATTTTTATTTATATTTATTTATTTTACTTTGCCAAAGCCCTGCAATGGTCTCTATGCTGTGGTCAGGAATATGAGATTAGACTGTTGATTTGATCTTGTATTAAAATTTGCCAAAATTTGAAAAACAAATGTTTCCCCCTCTCTTCTATTTTCTTTCCATCCTGGTGTTATGTTGCCATGCTTTACAACAGTGCATTTTAAATAAGAAGACATACAGGCATCAGTGCTCTGTGTGTACTTGTGGTGGGGTATGTTAAGCATCTTAAATCTTCCTATGCATCACATGGACAGAAACTCTACGAGGACCCCAGCGGATAATGTCGGGATCCTAGGGGACTGGTAACCTTAGGCCTCTGTTTTTACATGCATATTACCAAAGATGCACCATTGGTGCACCTTAAAGCAGGTGCATTCACCACTTAGAGGGGATATCTGGATACTTAGTGACATGGAGTGAAATTGCCTTTGACCATTTGGGACACGATTCCTGGCATTTTTGCTCTGATTACATGGTTTATTATGGAACCCAGCGGCGGCATGGGTTTGATGCTGCATTTATCTCAAGCAGCGTTATTCCTTAGAGAGAGCGTGAATGTCACTGCTCTGCTGATGATGGTTGTATCTTTTTCCGCGGCACGTGCTGTGCACAGAGACTGTGTGTGTATGTGTTCACATCCATGCTTGTGTATGTTGTGTTTGGCAGAGTTCCCTCCCTCAGCTAAGAGCCGCTTGTCAGCAGTGATTTGATGCATTGACTCGCCCTGCAGCCCCAGCTTCCTCACTGTGGCAGAGCCCGATGCTCTATAAATACATTTTTCTATTCCGTGCTCTAAAAATAGCCTCTCGTCAGCAGGATTCCTCATCCACGCAGAGCTCCCCCTACTGGGGCCGTCACCCACGCGCTCACGTACACAAACTTGTACCCCAGCGAGGAGGGAGAGTGGATCACATAACAGTGAATAGTGCCTCCTCTCTTTTTTAACCCTCATCCCAAAGCCAGGATTACACACTAAGGTAATGAGATATTGTGAACGTCTTCGCTAATAGCATAGACTATGAAGTGCATCTTAGAGTGATCTATCCCTGATACCCTCTTTGCTTTCTAGGTCCAGCCCCAGGCTTGTGCATGTGTGTGTGTTCAGTGTGGGCATCAGCTGTGCAGCGAGGTTTTATGGGGCAATCGTGACCCCAGTGTGGGATTGAATTTACTGTCCATTTTGGGGGCAGGTCTGGGCACTGAGACGGCACATCTGTATTCAGTAGCCAGCAGGAAGCATTAGTCTCGCTTGGATGAGTGGCCCTGCTGCTGCTGCTGCTGCTGCTGCTGCTGCTGTTGCTTATTCTAAGGAACTCCTGTGAGGCGCAATCATGAGGAGATCATCTGCTGGGGGCTGCCGTACAAGAATAGCATCCATGGCCTTAGACTGGGCTTAAAGAAATACTCAACATTTTTCAACCTAATCCCTTTCTGCAGCATCTGCTACATCTGTACTCTCCCATCAGTTACCTTGGACAATCATTTCTATGCTTCCCTGCACAATAACTGAAAATGACTGGACTTTCAACACATTTATAATAGAAACCACTGGGCCGTTGCAATAATATTGGAAATACATTTGATGAATTCAAAACAGGCATACTTAAAAGGATGAGACATGAAAGAATTTCTTTCCAAAGCTCTTCTCTTCAAGACAAGTATTATCCAGCTTCATCCCATTGAAGGAACACCATAAAACACAGTATTAGCCCTCCTCAAATTCCATGTTGCGTACAATGAATACCAGCTCTATAAGAATAGATAGAGACTAAAGGCTTAATTTACAAACACCATTGAGTGAAAATTCATGAAAAGGGTTTTAATGCTTCCTTGTGAGCCACTCTTCCCCTGCACACTTCACACACAGTGAGTGGAGTGTGTGCATGTGTGTTTGTCTGTGATTATGTTTGGGCTGGAGGGCAGACTCAGCAAGCCACACAAATAAAAGAAGAGTCATAGATTTTGGACCTGTTGACCGTCACACAGTGAGGATCACTGACCTTTCTCACACATGCAGTAAATCTTATCAGTCGCTCCATCTAGAGCCAGAGAGAAAAACCAGCGGAGCCCACACCACTTAGAGTATGCCAGATAAATCACTCATCCTCAGTGGGAATTCTGCCTGAAGAGTTTATTGCGTTCGGAATGGTGCATTTCTCAGTAAGCAGGAGAGCTTCAAGCAATAGTTTGGCCAAGAATCAATTTTACACAATTTCACCCTTACCCCCAAATGTGGCCGATTAGCAAAGACGTGTCTGATGTCCAAAGTCCTCTTCTTTATTTTGTAATGTAGGTTTATTTTATCAGCTGGTAATATAAACTCTTGCCATATCAAAAGAAACCATACATTGGTTTCTGACAATGTATGACACCAGAATCAACAAAAGGCTGCTGGTCTAGTGGTTTGGGATTTGCCCCAGATGGTTGTGGGCTTGAATTCCAGGACTGCTGGTGGTCACCACTGAAGTATTCTTGAATATGGTAACATCCTCACACACCAATGCCCACTGATTCACTTAGTGAATGGGTTAAAAATAGAAAGAATTTCACATTGTTACATTGAAATTGTTAATGTCACTATAAGGGACCACTTTGAAAAAGGAATGAAAACACAGCTTAAAAAAAACAGCCACCACCTAGAAGCCTGCATTTTGTCTTTAGATGTGTCTGTTGTTACTTGCTAGCTGTGTTAGCATCTCCCGCTAATCTCTCAGCACCTACAGTTTTTCATTAGCTATCTCAGATCTAGATAAAGCATAGAGGGACTCACACACTGTGGGAAATGAGCTCGAGCTTCTTACACCACACCGTGCTGCTGGTTTATATTGTCGTGTGTGTGTGTGTGTGTGTGTGTGTGTGTGTGTGTGTGTGTGTGTGGGTGGTTTGTGTATTGGGTGCTCTTACATGTGACCCTACCTCAGCAGGACACCCAAGGTCTGCCTCATCTTTCAGTGGGACACGGCAATACGCTTCTGTGTCATGTGCTGCTTCTTGCTCTCTCAGGTTCTTGTAAACACTCCTGACCTAGAATGTAAATGATGTTAGCCATCAGAAGAGGAGTTGGAGGCTTTGCTCTAGTGTGAGTGTGTGTGTGTGCATGTCTCTGTGTTTGTTTGTGGTGTTATATGATGAGTAGGAACCTGATAACTATCTTTAAATGACAACCTTTTACATGAGACCTGAGTAAAAGGGTGTCTCTTACTGTGACATGCAAGATCAAACAGCTACTTTTGGTCTAGCTTGGTTTATGAACGGTCCAGTGTAATTTTACTATTTTTAAAATTTCTGTTAAGTGGTGCACTCAAAATCACATTTGCTTCCATTCGTGATTTTCATGATAAAAAAAAGTCCATAATTGTGTCTCCCAACTGTGGTTTTAGACATCTCAGTGTTTTCCCTGCTCCCAAAACACTTGATCCAACTAATCTTCTCATTAACCCTGAGCTGAAGCTGGAGTGTTGATGCAGGGGAAGCTCTAAATTGAGCAGCAGAGTAATGGGCCTCAGAGACCAGAGCTGGGAAACACTGTTCTAAAACACATTGAACTGACATTATGTGCTTGTTATATTAAGTATGTCATAAATGAGAGCAATATTCCACCTCATAGTCCTGTCCGATTCCATATTGCACAGTATTTCCATTTTCATATATCATGAAATGGCCAAGTCTATAACACTATTGTGTGAGAGGTTGGCAAGGCTGAATGGATCTTAAATGGCACCAGCATTGATTGAAGGAGCCACTCTGAGACTCAGACAGAGTCTGTACTGCATAATAATGCAGGCTGGAGAGATACTGTCCTCCATGTCCACACACTTTTTCTCCTTCACATCCAAACAAAAATTCCTCCTCTGCTCTGGCTTTCCACCGCAGGCTGCCAGGATTTGTGCAACGTGACACAGACCTGCTAGAGTTGGAAAAAGCTTGATGGAAATCAGTCCAATTATACCAAAACACACCAGCACACCTCTCTGGCCTGATAGATACTGGTACTGACCTTCATACTTCGCAGATTCCACACAAGTTCAACCACATCTTTAAAGCTGCCATGTCTTACTGATGTTCTTTCTGCCTCTCTTGGCCATAAAAGGAATAAGTGGTGATATGTCTTTGAGAAGAGCTCGCTCTGATGGCCTTTCCATAAAGAGTCTATCAACAGGGTTTGCAGCCCACCCCCCCACCAACCTACCCACCACTATCCCCAGGATGTCACAGAACCAATTATCATCAGCTCAGTTTTTCATCCTGCTCTAGCCTACAGTCGTGAAATTCTCTTTACAAATCAATCTCCTACTATTTCGCGTTACCGTATGTGCCATTCGTCAAGAACATTGTCAAGGCACGTTTGTAAAGAATAAAAGAGATCATTGCAAACAACTTCATACTTGTACATATTCTCTCCTATATTCCAGACTTATTTCTTATTACTCCAGAGGTAGATGATCAGAGATATTTTTGGCGATGAACACATGATCAGGGAACAAAGTAGCAAACGCTAATGATTGTCTCATGAATTCCAAGTAATAACACTCTTTTTTGCATTTTTCCCCTCATAAAACATGTAATATAACACAGAAGAAAACCATTTAATGGTCATTTTACTTGTTGAAACAAAACCATGGGGACCTGATGTTTAGGTTCTACAGCATGATCAAGCCTGGGTGTGGATAGTGTCCATATTTCCAACTGTCAAACAAACTGGTCAGCTGGTTGATTGTATAGATGATCTCGTAATAAACATGAAATAAACAAGACAACAGATTAAAGAAACCACATGATTTAACACAGAAAAGCACAGCAAGTGACAGGCCAAAGGGGATAAACCTCCATTAATCGGCAACACATTGCGACATGTTTCATAAAATTCCAAATGGTTTTAGATGAACATGAGCAAATTTTTCTACATCAGCCTAAACTACTAGCTTTACGCCATAAAAGGAATTTCAACATAAATGTCCAGTGTGCTGCGCTGTAACGTTATCCACTATGCTGACTCTGTGAAGTCACTGCTGAACCCAATGGAACAGTTAGTTATGAAGCTTGTGTAATCCAAGCCATCCTGGGAAAAGTGGAACCTCACCCAATAGAAATGGATCCTCAGGAATGGCCACTTCAAGGGTAATTATTACAAACTCCAACCAGGAGGGCTCGGGTATAGGGCAAAAGGCCAAAAGGCAAATGCTTTAGACCCCTGGGGGTCTCTCGTGTACCTGTCCGGTGCAGCATACTTTATAAATGTAGGAAAGCTAGGCAAACATCAGTAGCACAGAGAAACACAGAGTTTGGCTAAACATCGACAATTTTCGAGTTTGTTGAGATTACTTAACACATGGACAGAGTTTGTTTATGCTCCCATTACTCATATTAACATTCTAGCTCAAGAACTTGCTTGGCTGACATTACGTTTGAGGTAGTGAACAGAGTAACTAAATTTTTACTATGTAAATTTCATGTCATACGTCATGTGAACTGGACAAATGGAATGTCTAAACTTTTACTGGATGCTGTTATTTGTGGGAGAGGCTGAGGCACCCATTTGCGTATGAGTGTAAGGAAAATAGCCTTGCTGTTCAGCTTTCCATGGCCATGCATTTGTCGGTCCTCCTCTGACACCTGTCTGTCATATGCTGACTTATTGGCCCCCACAGCCCATAACTCATGCCTCCTTCTTTAATTAGCAGCTTTATCCTCTCTCTCACACCAGTCGGACCAGCCTTGAAAGTGACAGGTGAAGCAGGGAATGTGCGCTGACATTTTGGTTACTGTCCGCATTGTGCTTGTGGGCGGATCGTTTAGGGGGTCCCAGGGCGCTGCCTTGAATGTTGGAATGTTTTGGGGAAACAATGGTGAAGTTTTACAAAGAGCAGAGAGAATATAAACTCCCAAACAGAGCCATGGAGATTGCACCAGGCTGTCTGCAATGGAGACACGCTGGACGCGTCAAACACTCTACCTGATGAATAATACTGCATTTGAAAAACCTTTTTGCTTCATGACCCCTTTCATCATTAGCATAGAAGGCGGTATGATGGAGGAGGTTGGGTGGGGTTTCATGGCATCCATTATGATGAATGATTTCAGGTTGGGTGCCAATGATTATGAAATCGTTTTTGCTTCATTTTGCTTTAAAAGTGTCCTACAGTGTTTTATAATGTCTACTGGATGTATGCCGGCATTTGGCAGATTGTAATACACCACAGAAAGCACTGGGGGCAATAAACAGCTTTAGTTTTATTGTGCCATAAAAAGAATAAATTTCTTGAAGAACCTTTGAATGATGGAAGCGATGTGATGGGGCAAAGTGAGAGGCCACCACAAAAAATGTAATTGTTCAATTAGTTGGTTAATTAAAAGAATAATAGATTAGAATTGGGAAGTAATCAGTAATTGCTGGATGGAAATTTAGAGATGACTTTATTCCACATGCCTGGGCCCTCTTGTCTTTCTCTTATTGCTCTTCATGCTGTTACTGTCCTCACCTCCTCACTTTGCTTTGCCTTCCGATACTGACCTCAAATTCTACTGTCCCTCAGCCACCACCTGACTCAAGACCACGGGAGTGGCTGTAGCTCAAGGTCACTTCCATAATAGTGCTGACAGGCAGGGAATGCAGCAGGATAAAAATGTTGTATGTCAATGCCAGAGGGCTGGACTTACAGCTTTAACAGGGGTCAGCCTCGAATGGCCTAGAGCCTTCCATGTTTCCATAACTGAATATAGGTGTTCAATGGTGGATCAGTTTGAAGCTTATTTGTGCTCTTAGGGAAGTGTCACCTGTAACCCTGAAGCAAACGTGCCACGTTGCAAACAGTTATTTATCTCACAGCTCAATCCAAAGTAATGGCAGAAGGATTTTGGAGCCTGATCCGGGTTCAAAAAGGTGAAAGAGCTCTTCTCCACTTGGTCTGACATTAACTGGAAAAGTGACTGTTTTGCCTTCAAGGCAAAATGCTTACATGTAAACTCGGTCCACAGTGGCAATGCAGTAAACAGTGTTGGTAGTGTAAACAATCCATGCACCAGATAATGAAAAATAAAAACACCAGGGCATGATAAACTCGTGATGTTAAAAGTGATAATAAACTGAATGCTTGCCAGGATGAGTGGGATGTTCAGGTAATGCAAAGTTCCTGACCTCTTTCAGTTTCTTTTTCTCAGCTAGTTTTGCTTTTAAAGCTCAAAACCCTAAAATTCTTATTGTAAGTATACATTAGTTATTTTGATTTTGATTAACCCTTTGCCATACGTGCATAAATTGTAACATATCTATCCAAATTACACATATTACTTGTTTTCCAAGTGAAAAGACAACCATTTCCCGGACTTGTACCAAAGAAAAAGGTATATTTGCATATTTCTGTAAATTGTAATTCTGTAAAATGTATTTTTATTTGCTGAATTTAATTTAGCACATTGAATAAAACCTGTTTTTCTTCTTTATTTAACAATTCTTCACTCACTTTTCCATGCAGAATGCTTCTATTTCAGAAACATTCTTTGGTTTTGTTGGGTGAACAAGACTAAGGTAAGTTTAAGATTTAGATTTTCAATAATATTCATCTTGCGAACTCCTTAACGGAGTTCAAGGTTGATTTATGCTTTGGATTATTGTTCCACTGCAATATCCAACCTCATTTCTTCTTTATTTTCTTCACTGCCTGGGGGACAACAACCCACATTTTTAGTAGAATCCTCTGTTTTCTCTAAACCCATAACATTTCCTGTGACCACTGACTGCCACCCCAGAGCATAATAGATCCACCCCCATGCTTAGGCATAGGCAAGGTGTCCTTTCATTGAAATTCTACTTCATTTTTCCCCAAACAAACCTTTGGTGATTGCACACCACACATCAGATTGACTTCTGTGATGAGGTCACAGTTAATGGTAGCTTCTGATGACCCTTCCATGTAGATGATCATTGTGAAACAACTCTGCACTGTGGGCCAGTGCATCATTTTTCCCATGCCAGCCAAATCTTCCTGGAAGGTCCTGGATGTGGCGGTTGTGCCTTGAATGCCTGACCAATCTAAACTTTTTTTTCCCATAGACTTTCTTATTATTTTATATCTTGCCTTGACTTTAGCAGTTTTTCTTGACCTCCATTCCTTAATTACATTTCCGACAATGAGGATTACAATCAGGAAGTGTTTAGATATGATTTATAGCCTTCTCTTGCTTTGTGGGAGACAATTGTCTGTAGGCTGAGACACTCAGTCAGCCACTTAGATGAGTTTATGAATGATGAATGTAAGCTTAAAACACTGAGAGGTTTATTATGCACTGAAATTGTCTACATCCCATCAGGAAAATAAGTTGATCTGTACATATATATAAAAGGAAAGCGAGAGAGAGAGAATGAGAGAGAAAGATACATAGATAGATACATAGATAGATAGATACATATATAGATAGACATGTGTGCATGTCTGGAAAAAAAAAACCGAAGTAAAGTCATATTTGAAATGTTTTTCTACACCAGTTGCAAAAGCCAGAGGGTCCTCTCTTTGATCTATGGGCCAGGGCGGGAATTCGGAGCTGACCAAAGTGACACCTTGTCATGTCTGGCTAGTTGTAAATTCAAGTTAATGTCGCCACCCGCCTCAGCTTTAACCGGATCCCAAAGCTGTGTGGCCGCTAGAGGGCGCTTTGTGTTTTTCCCCCCACAGTGTTCTGAAGCAGACAAACTTCCCTCTACCTCATCTGTCATAATCAGTCTTTGGATCAAATGCATCCAGTCTTTGGATCAAGGTGAAAATGCATCTTTCAAATGAAAAAAAACATCTCCCTGCCCTCTGACACATCACACTGTGTGAGAAGATCTTCTGTGCCTTTGGCAAACTTTCCTCAGCAGACTCGAATACAGAAAGGAGAGAAGAAAATATAGAAAATCAGAACTAATTTCCCTGACTGGAATATGGAGCTTGACCCCCCTGTTATGTAGCTGAAAGTTACAGGGCCTCCAAATGGATAAATATGCTTTCACTCGCACAGACCACACAGGCACCAAACTGGGGCCTGATAAGGTGTTTGGTCACTGCTGTCTGCTAAAGTGGTGAGCCTCAAAGGCAGACAGACATGGGGCATGTCAGGATGACCGAGGTAATTGAGCCTAGTGTGCTACTGAGGCTGGGTAATCTCAGTGCCCATTCCGCGCTGACCTCAGCACCATGTTGCCTAGCCTGGATTTGCCACAGATTATGGCCTTGCGTGGGCACTGCCGTCACTCCACTTCCCTTCACACACAGGTAGTGCTCTGTGAATGGCAAGCCCTACGTGTCCAACAAAGCCTACATTAAGGCTCTTAAGCCTGATTTAATTACATCATGATCGACAGCAATCACAGCCGACAAGCTTCAGGGATTTGATTCCCACTCTTAAGCACTGGCTCTGCCAACATTCTGCTAAGTACAGGGAATAATAGCATGGAATGCTGCATTTTCTATGGTAAAATGACTTCTGGTGCTGCCGCTTATATATGATAAACAGCAAGTGAGATTATCTTTGTATTATAATGGGAGTAAATATCATTTCTTCTGGCTTTGTGGTGAACTGTAGCCATCATAATGTCCCACAGCTATGTGTTCAGTCAAGGCAACACTGCTGCTCTTTGCAGGACTAAATTTAGGCTTCGACTTGCCTTCATTAAACTTTCGAACTTGCCATCTGAAACTTGTAAAAGCTTCTCTCTCTCGCTCTCTCTCTCTCTCTCTCTTTCTCTCTCTCTCTCCCTGGCTCTCTTAAATTGCAGCTCAGAAGCTTTTCCTCTTAGTCTAGACTCCAGCCACTGTGACGTCTGGATCCAATCCATTTTCACTTCAGAATGGAGTGGAATGGAATTGGAGTGGCATGCAGGGTGTTGCTCTCACACTACAGGCTTTGTTGTCTTCAGCATTATCAAACATGTCTACAGTTACATCATTTAGTACAAGGAAAAAGGAAAGAGACTTCTATTTAAAATGAAATGCAAGATGATGAAACTCTGTTGGTATAATAGGCAAGAATCAAGATTAGGTTACAATGAATAGACTCACACTTTTACCTGTACACACTTGCATGAACGTTCTTCAGATGCCAGAATGCTACGGCCAACAAATGTGTGTGTGTGTGTGTGTGTGTATGTGGGTGTGTCTGTGAGTGAGTGTTTCAGTGTGTGTCATCCTTTAATGAATCGTCTCGGAGCGTTTTTACATGCTAAGCAATGTGCAAAAAAAAAGTTTCTGAAACTCTAAAGCTGAATCATATTCAAGCTTTGTCCCTCAGTCAGTGTTGTGCAAGTTCACACTAGTTCAGTTCACGCATGCTCAAAGTGAACGGTTCACGTTCATAGCTCACAATTTAAATTTTGAACTAGTTCAAAGTTCAGTTCATTTTAT
>JBBKCR010000031.1:6872236-6888791 GCA_037577295.1 Ladigesia roloffi | reverse complement strand
CTCTCTCTCTCTCTCTCTTTCTCTAACTCTCTCTCCCACCCTCTCTTTCTCCCTCTCTCTCTTTCTCTCTCTCCCTCTCTCTCCCACCCTCTCTTTCTCCCTCTCTCTCTTCTCTCTTCTCTCTCTCTTTCCCTCCCTCTCTCGCTCTCTCCCCCTCAGTGCAGTGATATGGTGGACTTTATTTTGGGTGCTGCTGTGGAATGTGGTGAAATATAAGGGGAGCTGAGGTTCACCTCTGAGAGTTGTATTTCCACCATACCAGAGAGGGCACTCGGATCCGTTCCTTCTTTGTGACAGGCGGCTATTTCCAGCACGAGTCACATGATGACAATAGGTCAGTGTACGTATGTGTGTGTGTGTGTGTGTGTATCTGTACCCCCATCCAGTCCCTGCTTCCCGTCCTGCTCTGTTTAATAACTGCCAGACTGGAGCCGTCCTGTGTGCACTTTGATATGTTTAAACTTTAAACAAAGCTTGCTTGCGTGGTGCAGCACCGTGTACCCTCTCCCCATAAACAGCAGGCAGAGACCGCCCTGTTCCCCCCGCCTTCCACAGAGTTCTCACTGCGTGATGTGTGGCCGTCTCAGCCCGTTCTGACTTCAGAAGGATGCAGGCACTGTGTTAACGCTCTGAGCTCCTCAAATTACCAGCCAGGACGCTGTTTTATGAGCTAATCCAATGAGCCTGCATCTGTCAGAGACACCTGCTTTGTGTGACTGAGTGTGCCTGTGTGTGTGTGTGTGTGTGTGTGCGTGTGTGTGCTTATTTTGGTTTGTGTTCAACATAATTTATCTGTTTATACATACCAAGAACAATAATTTGTGGCCCAGTATTCACATTTGTCCCAGTTCTGATAACTAAAAACCATAAATTTAGCATCACAGTGAAGAATGATTATATCAGTCTTACAATTTGCTTTTAGATTGGAATATAACTCAGATTGTGCGGGTGTGGGAGGCTAGGCAGCTAGTGTTCTCAGTATTTTTGCACTTGTGTTGTACTTCACTTTTTGGGAACACTTCAAGGCAAACAAAGTAATAGAAATGATCAAAAATAATTTATGATACACACTCATATGAATATTTCAATGAATATTAAACTAATTTGGGCCCCTCAAGTTCTGCAAAAGTCTAAATGTTTGCCCGGCCTTCAGCATTCAGTCCCCTCTCCCAATACTCGTTGTGCGAACAAAATTGGCTTGGCTCTACTCCACCACTCTTCTTTGGTCCTACCTCTCTTCTCTCCATCACTCTGACAGGGCAACAGAACCATTACTCAATGTTCTCCTCCAAGCACAAGCTACATTTCTCCAGTGAAGTTGCTAGCTGCAGTTTATAAAGATATGCAGGCACTCCATGTGAATCTGAAGATGCACATGTTAGTCTTCACTCTCCCAGTGTTTTTACAAATTAATTCTCTAATGAAAACTCTACCCTAACATCTTACAGTTTTCAGCTTTTATTGGTTGTTATAGTGCCATCAGTTCAGTTTTGATTCCTGACGACCATATCTTTCTCATGGATATGCTGATTTTATTATAAAATTTGTTAAATGCTTGATTCTCTCATTGTTTAATTATCTGTGTCAGTCAAAAAGCTGGATATGTGGTTTTTCAGCAGCAACATAATTTATCGTTTAAGAATGTATGTTGCTCCCAAAAAATGAGATACAGTATTTTAAAAAATCACGAAACACCTTTGATGTCTAGCTTTCTGTTTGTATGTATGTTATTACTGAATATAATAAAACAGCAAATATATGATTCCAAATGAGAGAAAGTAAACTTGTCCTTTCTTCTATAAAATCTAAAAATGATTTTGTAGCGTGGTGTCTGACAGTGGAGCAGTGGACTATGGATCTCCTGCCACTTACACACCCCAGCAAATAGAAATACCAAAATTTCTGGCACATACTGAGTGGAGCCCAGATATGAAGACTTCATTCTCCTAGGTGGCTCTGGATTCAGGCTGGCTCTCCCTCACCTCTGCACCAACAGAGAGGGTCAAAACAGCAGCCCAATACAAGCACAGCTGCCTCAGACAGTTAGACATCCACACACACACACATCACACCCACCTGCAAAGGGTTAAAGAGCATGTGAGGAGGTTTGAGTTCCACGATATGATCCTTGTGTATATGTTAAACAAACAAAGCCGGATTTAACCTTTGCACGCTGTTATGAAAACAAGTAACAGTGGCGCACTTGGTAGAGCAGTTGGGGGGGGTTTGTGCGGGGTAGTGTGGAGAGATGGGGGAGTAATCACATGAGTCTGGTGATGGAACACCACGCTCTTGTTTTGAATTCCGGTACTCCAACTGTCCAAATATACCAGAAAGCTGGGTCCAAGCTCTAGCTGGAAGACCAGCTCTAAGGAAAAGCACAAGCATGACAGATCCGAGGGCTGGGCCTTTGGTGAGTTAAATCGTCCTTGTGAGTGTCTCTGCTGGCTTAAAGCAGCATGGTCGTCCTCCTTCTCTACCCTTTCATTGGTACCATGGAACCCTGGACATCCAAACTGCCATACTTTCTTTTAATAAAGTGTATTTTTTTGAGAAATACTACCGAAATTTTAAAAAATGTCACAATCACTCCCTATCCCACACTTAAAGGGACTAAACTACATAAACAAGTTAATTTCTATCACAATAACCTGCCCATTTTAGCTAGCATGTGCTAATTCAGCTAGCAGCAGTTTAGCCCTGCCCATTTACATGTGCTAATTGTAGAGGTCGAGTAACAAAACCAGACTTTTCAGGATAAAAAGTTTGGAAAATGAAACATATACTCATACAGCCAATAAAAGGAGCTCAGGACATAAATAAAAATACAAGAAAATTGCAGGTTGTCAGCTCTTGTCCCAGTCTGTTCTTCTAAACTCATGGGCAGCTTGAACCTACACATAGGACCGACCCTAATTTGGGGATGATGATTTACCCCCCACATAATATCAGCTTTCCAAATAAATGCATTACATTAGCTAAATATATTTCCTTGTGTCTCAACTTGTGTCTCGAACATGCATATTATGTCTATGTAAACTCCTAAATATGTATAATCTTATTGAAAATTAATCATTATTGTTATTTCCTCTCATAATAGGACCATGTGAAGCACAGGTTCTGAGGTGGTTGCACTGTTTGCCTTCCCTGGGCAAAGAATCCAATAAGTGGGTGACATGGAGGTGTGAAATGGTCTTTCCTTTTTCATAAACAACTCACCATCCTAGCAAAAACATGTCAGAGAAGCTGGACAAAAACACTTCTCACTTGTCATAGACTCTCGATTTCCACTTCACCATCTTCTCATTCCATTTAAATCACTGTGTTTGACTTTTGGGCTCCGCCGCGATGGAATGTATATTGATTCCTAAGGGGAAGCCACAGTGTAGAGGAGTATAAATGGCCTTGAAACGGCCTTGCTGTGTAATTAGATGGGAGCTTATCACCTCCACCATTCTCTCGTTCCTCTCATAACCCAGCACAGCCATCAATCTGTGGACCAGCATCTCTTTGCACCGAAACAACGGCTGTAATGTTCCTCTATTGGCCTGGAGGTAGGACCCACTAAGTGTTTGTCCCTGGGGGGTGCCGAATGAGCTGGAAGGATGCAGCAGGCGTCTTCAAATAGAGATTCTAAGTCTGGCCTGCATACGAGCCACATGCTGTGTGTGCCATTTGCATGCTTCACGGAGGTGAATGCCACTTGGAGGTCACCTCAACGAAGTCGCTGACTCTTAGATATAGAGCGACACCCCTGGAATGTTGAGGCACTGATGTGGAACTAACCTTCCACCAAACCAACGTTTGCCCTTGAATGAAGAGAATTCCTCTGGTTGGGTTGGAGCTGCTGATTAATGCTTTTATTACTGAGCTGCAAAAAACATACCATGTGACCTTTGACCGACTCAGGCCTACTGGGATTTCTAAGTAGAAAAAGAAGGTCAAGCAAGCTATGCTGTAAACCTTGCACACTTTCAGCATCACCATTTTTGGAGGTGTCAGCCATCGGGGTTTTCAGTTGTCATTAAAGTATCACCTGCTGTAACACTCATAACATTGATTTAACCAGGTGTGACCTGGTTGTCATGTTCTGTCATGAGAAAGATTTTTTAACGTCTCAGTGTCATTTTACTAATTCCGATAACTGTCATGACAGATAAGTAATGTTTGATGTCATGCCAGTTGATCACATGCTAATATTTGCTAATAATGCACACTGGTTATCTGCTATGACATCAAACAGAAATGATTACATAGGCTCTTACATGTTTATGGCAAGTTCCCATAGCAGGGTTTAAATACTGGATTTAGTTTAAATGCCCACACAGTGTTTGATGAGAAAAGAACTGTTTAATAAAGTGAGATTTTTTTTCACCCCATCAGAAAGACCTTTGAGATGCTCTAGTTTTAACTATCATAAAGAAAAAAAATAAACGAATGTTTTATGAGCTCTCTTTGAAGTGCCAAAGTGTAGTAAGTAACGTTTCCTTAAGGCCTCAGAACTTATCGTTTATCCCGGGCTAGATAAGATAATTAATTGCAAACATTCCAAATCATAGTAGCACGGTGGAAAGGGCAGCAGGGTTTGGCTCCTCTGTCTTTTCCATGGAACTGGACTCTGTCCCTTCTGTCACGCCACGGCTAAAGAGAACAAGTGGAGAAATACAGAGCCGTAAAAAAGAGACTGAATGCTAATGACCGGAGGAGCATTAGTAATGGATCTGTATGACGAGGGCACTATCCCGTACTTGGGACCACACCTATCACAGTACCTACCAATACAGACAAGAAATCTAGCTTCTTCAAATGACAAACAAGAAGGAAAGGCACTCCGAGGGGAGGCAAAGCCAAGCTAGCGATAAGCTAATAACAGGCTAAGAGATGGGTTCTGCTGAGGATGGAATCACAACACAGAAGCCAGAGCCAAACAAAGTCACTCAGGATTTAGACAGCTTAGTCTGACCTGTGTGGGTTGGGCAGGTCTTTTGTCTCTTTGGATTGAGAGACTGATAAGATTTACAGCCTGTGTGTGAGAGGTCAGCGATACACGTTACACGAGGGTCAACCGGTTCATTATCCTGGACTATCTTAAAAAAGACAAAAAATCGTCACGACTGAGACATTCAGTAATATATATTTACCCATTCTGAGCAAATCAAACAGGATTGGGAACGCATTCAGTGCATCAGAGGGAGGTGTGTCAGGACTTCACCATCTATGATTGGTGAGGAGTGACCAGTTGCAATGACCACTAAGTAAATAAATGACAAAACACACATTAGGAGTGGAAGAAAACTATGAACCACTAACATTAGCTTAGCTTAGGCACTGCAGTGGCAACCATTAAAATCGTCTTGCACCAGCCAGATAGAGACCAATCAACTTATCTACCTTTGTTTGGGCCTTCCCTCCTGTTCAAATTGCAGCCACATGGGAATTGAGATATTTAAGTCATCCTCATTCCTTACTAACTTGTGGCCACGTATTAATATCCTGTTCTCACACCTTAGTAAGCCTCAAACTTTTTGGGATGCCACCAGCGAGGCCTGGTGGTAAGAAGTTGCCCCTGTCATCTATAGGTGGTATGTTTGAATCCCAGGACAACCAGTGGCACCACTGGGGTACCCTTGGGCAAGGTTTCGTCCAGACACACTGCTCCCCAGGTGCTGCATTGTCAGCTGCCCACTACTTTACACGGGTGAATGGGCTAAATGCAGAGGACAAATCTCACAGTGTGTGTTGTCCTGTGCTGTGGTGTGTTCACGGTGATCATATGGTTCCCTTTACACTTTTTACAGTTTCCACAATAAGCTAAATGCAGAATGAGCAACAATGCTATTAGAAAATATTGCAATTTTAGGTGAATTCTAGTGAGGGCCAAACCGTCTATTGCATTATCTTAGATTGTGTATTGCATGGTAGGCTAATCTTGGCAGATTTCCTCATTGATCATTGATGAATGATAACAGTTACAGCAATTTATTTGATAGCTTTGTAATAATACTAACAAAACATGCTGCCAAAACAGTCATACCTATGTCCATTTCCTGCCTGGTACACATGCTCCTAACCTTTGGCCCTATTATTGTAGTAATCTAATCCTTATCTTAGTATTCCTGGGAAATATGCCTGCCTAATTTGACTGATTAGCATTCTGCAAAGCATGGGACCAGCACTTGGAATTTGAATGGCTTCTTGAAAAAACAGAGTGCCCATCTTCATTGTCTGCCCTTGTTTTTGATTGTCATCCTGAGTGGCAGGAAGCCAGGCAATATGCTCCACAGGGAATTCACGAGAGAGATATAAGCATATACTGGCCAAGTGTGCTGTTGCAACTCTGCAGGGCAGTGCCCTTAGCCTTTCAGACAGTAATAAGAGGAAATGAACAAGAAAACATTTCTACTAAGCATGACCAGCGATTCCATTCCATGAGAAAACATTTCATGATTTCTTACAATTTTCACCCACTGGTAGCAGTAAATAGCCCAGAGCAGCGACTCCCGATCTTGATCTGAGAGTTGCCCTGCCTCTGCACCTTTTAGATTTCCGAAATCTAATGCAGTGCTCATGACAACTGGGTCCTTGGAGTTTTCTAACTCAGAACGTGCTGCTTCCCAGTTTCAGAGTAAACAGTAAACTGTTTGAGGTGAGGAATGAAATGGATGCTAACAATAAAGTAGTGCTTGTTTGGCTGCTGGGAAGTCAAATTCAAATTTCAGAGCAGACAATTTTAGCTTGAATGCTTCCCCATCTTTCAAAGTCAAGTCTTTCAGAGCTACAGATGTGTGAGAACAATGGCAACAAGAACCATTACTAATCCTGTTTTTTTTTCTTTGAAAAAGAATTAGTCTGACCTCATGCTTCTTGTGTGTTTGTGAGCTAACTGGGAATGTTGTATGTTTTCACACTAGCATAACAGAACACGTGCTAGCTAGTCTGTTTTTTTCCAACCTTAGACAGCTGAGGTTTCTTGAATGCTCTAGAGTAGGAAGTAGGAAGTCAGAAAATTCCACTTCAGATTTGGGTGGGTCAGATTTCATAGGTAGAGTGGATTAGGTGTATAAGAGAAGGGAAGGATTATGGAGGCCATACTCCAGGACCATGACTGGGTTTGGTGATAGTACAATTGAGAAATGTGTAGATGAAAAACATAGCAATCGTTTTCAGTTTTGTGGAGTATTGCATCATGTGAGTGTCTGGTACGGTGAGAAGCTTCAGACTTGTAGCACTTCCTCCTACGTTTATGAATCATGTTCAGTTCCTCCTCTGTGGGAATGTGTGTCACAGCCCTCAGCGAGGCTCTGCATGCACTGCGCATTCTTCATGGCCCAGTTGAGCTCGGCGACTTTTCTCTGGAGGGAAAGTCCTGGTTTTCATATCTGCACTGCTGCTTTGTTCCTAACCACTCTTCACTTTTCAAATCACTCAACCACAGCAGGCGACTTGGGTTTTTTTTCTGTTGCAATCTCATGGCAGCATGCTGTGGTTTTTTTTAGGACTGTATAACTCTGATAATTCTTTGTGGTCTTATGCTTTTTAATCTTTGTTCTACTGACATTTGCAAGCTGCTATTTTGCAGCAGAAGGTCACCAAGAGTGCTGCAGCAGAGAAGAGTATTTCATTGGAGGTGTGTGTCCAGGGTTACTGCAGATGACTAATCCTTATCTTACACAAGCCCATTGCTTTCTTCTGCCTCATTGGCATACTTGGAAGCATCTTATCCCTCTTTCCCCCTGCTTCTCTTCTCAGTTCTTCACAGTGCCTTCACAGCTCTCCGTGTACACATATACTCTTAGAAATAATAGTTTTATTTGGGTTTCATAGAGCGATCCTCTTTTAGCTACATAAAAACACATTCAATGGATTGTTCCTTATGATATAGTGATGGCATTGAAGACCCACCAGTAGTTGCCTTCAGTACCTTTCAGAGGATTGTTCCTTATTTAAATGTAAACAAATAAATAATGAAGATGTAAACAAAGGCAGTGAGACTGGTTGTTAAATGAAATGGCTATTAATACAACATATGATGCCTTAAAACTTTAGTGGTGCTTTTGGCCCAAATTGTATTTTGTTATCCCATAATGTAGAAGACAAATGTAAAAGGCATTTGATTGTAAAAACCCTAAATATAGGATCCCTATATGACTATATATGTACTGTATGTTGCTGAAATAAAATGATCTCCCATGTAAAGAACCATATTTATAAATGAATTGTACATTAATATTTAAAGGTTTAAAAAACCATTTTCCACTTCAGTTCAAGCACAGCTTAGACACATTTGTTTTTAACTTTGTAGAGTCTTATGTCTAGACTAAGACCCATTTAGGAACCCTTTTTAGAAAATGTATTTGAATGGAGAGGAATGAAGAGACCGTAACACATTCGCATGTGCATGGTGATGGTTGGGGTATTCTCCGATAACAGTTGCATGCTCAGTGAAGCCCCTCCCCCTGAGGGCTGTGCTCACATTAAGCAGATCCAGTAAGCTGGTGCTCTGGTACACATCCAACAACAGCTGTTTGAGAGAGAGAGAGAGAAAGAGAGAGAGAGAAATTAGACAGAGATTGGTGGTGGTGGGGCAGAAGCGTGAGAAGGGGCTTCATTAGAATTTTTTTACATAGTAATTTGACATTTGTAGCACAGAAAAAGGTTGTGAAAAGGTTCTTGTCTGCCGTTTAGCTCTCCAGTGAGAAACTGAAGTCATTTGTCTGGTGGCATGGCGTGCTTGTAGGAGGCTTCCCAGTGGAAAGCCCATAGGCTGACATTTGAGCCAACAGAGTGGGAGGCATTTGGTTCGATCAGTGCCCTCGTAGTCTGGCACTAAAGCTGCCAGACGCATGTGCTGCATCAATTGCATTTTTGATGGACTAGCACTTAGTAAAAACACTGTGTATGTGTGTGTATGTGAGCATGTGTTTGTGTTTACAGTATATGTGTGCTGCATCAACTGCATTTTTTGAATGGGCTAGCCCTTAGTAAATACACTGCCAGTGTCCATGTGAATGTGTAAACTATGTGTGTTTTAACCAAAAACCAAAAGGATTTCCTTTACATTACTCATCACTGAGGTTAAAGGAGTGGTTAGAATAAAATGTTCTGCTCACTTCAGATGTGGTCAATTCGTCAAGACATGCTTGAAGTTCCAATTTCCCTTCCTTGGTTTACAGTTGTAGCTCTGACACTCATTTTATCAAGACTCAGGGCAAACTAAGCTGAGTGCTGGTGCCCAAACTTTACTGATATTCATTGTACCATTGACTGTAGTTGGTCCTCGGCACAGTTTTGCTATATGATTAGCATGTGGAACCATCAAAGGTTCATTGTCATGGGACAGGAAACGACACTCTCAAGAGGGCACACACAGAAAGTAGCCTGATTCTTCAAAACCAATTAAAATAGCAAGATTTTATCACAAGGCATGAACATTTGTAGTATTTTTACAGTTTGAGTGTTTAAATCTGTAGGAGAATAAAGTGATTCCTGTGAATCTGTGTAATATTGATATGAATAAACACAAACACCATACCACTGATGGTTCTCTAAAAACATACACGCACAATATTTTCACTCATTTCACTCGTGGGTCTTTTCACATTGTTGCGAGTACGTGTCATTTGTGTTTAATTTCACTATTCAATGTGCAAACAGTCACTGAAGCCTTTTGAACCCACCCAGTGATAAGCTTACGGTAGTTTACTTTCACTTTGTTCGGGTTTAGTGAGACATTTAATTTACCTATTGTACTTTTTATATATCTATTGTATAGCTGCCTCTTTACAGTTTTACTGTCGACAGCCAGCTCGTACAATGGAGAGCTGTGTTTCACACAGATGCATTGTGTACTTGCTTTACAGCCATTAGCCTTTGCTTTACAGTGTGATGGAATGCAGGGATGATCATCAGTCATAATTATTTCTTTCATTTCAGCTTGGTATGTCCGGAGCCTTCGAAAGACTACTTATGTATTTTGTGAAAAAATGTATCCTCAAAACTGTTCTCAACCTGCCTGATTCACATCCAGGTCAATTCTATGGTTAGGCTGTGTGTCTTAAGACCCATTATTACTTCCTGTGAGCAATAAAAATGAACGAAACGTCCCACTAATATACTTTATAGTCTATATATGTTCACGTGCACATACAGACATGTGCAGAACGGCCACATCATCATGGAACTGAATGCTGAAACAGCTTTATTTGGACTGACAAAGATTATCCTGGGGCAAAGTACATGGCAAAGTAATTTTGATTCAAAATGTCATTTGTGAAGCGCACATTTCTCACTTGTTTCATCCTTTTTTTCCCCCTTTCACTGTGAAAGACAAGAAAAGCTTGCACTGGGTGTTCTGGCAAAGCCATCTTCAAAGGAGTGCTGAGATTCTATTGCTGCACAATGAAAAAGAAAAAGGAAATAGCGATAAGTCAGATGACTCTCTTTCATTAGCCCTTTTCTGTTGTCCGTCCACATAAACTGCAGATTCTACACATCTGTCTTACAAAACCAACCAGATCACTTCCTTCAGTAAACTGCATCTCAACTCTTACTAACCTCCTTTTATGCAAATGCACCATAATGTGGTTAATTTCGACTGCTACAAATTATCCACTGATCTCTTTGATGAAGACTCTGTTGGAGAAAAAAAAATCTTCAGGGAAAAACTAAACTATAGGGCCACTTACGCAACCCAGTTATGAAAGAATCCATATTTACCCCATTTTTGTGAAGTACATGCCATGAAAGTCATGTTTGCACGTGAAAACCTCTCTCGCCGGAAGTGTGGCACTGGCCCTTTGCAGGGAACTGCAGGAGAAATGCTGCTGCTGCTGCTGCGTGTGTTTATATTTAGCTCTTTTCCCCATTTATGAGCATGAGGAGGAATGGAGTGAGTACCAGTAGTTGTATAATCTTCATATGACTAACCACTGCAGCACAGCAGAGACTTATAGCAGCAATTCAGAAAGAGATGAGGTACAGGCTGGCAGGGACATGTATGCCTGCTTTTATTTGTTTTCATACAATGTCAGGATGTGCATATACCGCCAACATAATACTATATCATACATATAAATACACGTTAGGTCAGGGCAAGTCAACGTGTTATTATCACATGAATGCATTATTTACTTGATGCCGACAATTATTTGAACACACTGCATTATCACACTTTATTACTATCAAGGACATGTTCATTGCCTTTTTATGCATGACCACTTCACCTCTCTCTAACAGGAACACCCGCTACTGAACATCGACTGTTTATACTGCTCCCTGATAAAGGAAACATGTTGTCGCCTCTTCAATAACGTTATAAACATTATAAAATGTATAAACGTTAACATGCTGTTGCTTGGATGTTACAATGTTATGATCGTGGCTCTGAACCTATTTTTCTATAATAAACTAGATAAAACTGGATAAAACTAGTCCAAATCGTGTTGCCAAACCAGCCATCAAAGCACATTTTACATCCTGTAAGATGCAAGGTGTGGTCTCCATGGATCAGATTAGTTGGTTACGCACATCCCACAGATGATCAGTCGGATTGAGATCTGAAGAATATGGAGAGCAAATCGATGCCCTGAACTTTTTGTCAGGCCCCTCAAAGCATTCCTAAAGTATTTTTGCATTATGTCATGGTGCATTATTCTGAAAGGCCACTGCTGAAAGGCCACTGCTATTAAGGAATAGCTAGTGTTGCTATGAAGGAGGGTATTTGGTCGGAATCGTTTAGGTAGGTGGTATGTATCACAGCAAAAGCCACATGATTGCCAGGACCCAATCTGTACCAGCACCGCTTCTGCTGGCTTGCCTTCTTCTCAGAGAACATCCTGGTGCAGTCATTTCCCCTTGAGTACTGAACACGCTAGCACTGGGCCAACGGCATAGCTGTGTTCAAAAAGGGCACTCCTTCACTACATATTGTTTGCTATATATAGGAGGCTAACTAGTGAACAAGGGCAGATGACGTGTCGTTAATTGCGAACACTTGGGATGTTATGTTTTTACTAAGTGTTGCTTGAATAGCGCACCGAATCTTCGCAATTTATATCTATACACACATCTGGTCTTTCCATGTGGACTGATATATGTTTAAAAACAAAAGAATTCAAAAGAATACAAATTAACAATTGGAATTTTGAACAGCACTACAAAAGATGTAATTCACTACATAGTGCCCTACATAGTGAACAAGTGCACTTTCTGAACACAGGGTAGAATTTGAACCCATGGCCTCTTGATCCACCCCCACCCATCTATGTATATTATATTTTATTAATTTATATTAGTGTAATATATATATTATTATAATCTTCATCTCTACCTCGGTGACCGCAAAGTCTTTTCCTGAAAACCCCCACACATGCATGGCCTAACCGTCCATGCAATGCGGTTCATAATCAGGAAAATGGCCCTGTGCATAATTCAATTACCCAGCGGTTCACCGTTGAAGGAGTGTGTGTGTGTGATAAGCAAGCTGTCTTATCACATCCTATGTCTCTGGGCACAAACGCACCTCCGCGCTGCTGTAGGTTGTGGGAGTGTTTAGAGAATAGAGGACTAAATGGGTTAGGGCCATCATACCCATGATTACCGTTTTGTCCTTTTGGGACAAGCATGCATTCAGTTCATCGCTGGTCATTGTGTGGGCAGCTTGGATATAATCAGCTTGGGCTGTGCTGAATGCTGCTGTGAGGAGTAACCAGGTCTGCCTCTCCATCTGCAGCAATGGTTGTGGGGATATCATATGTGGAGATAAAAATATAAAATATTAGGAAACTTTGGGTTTCTCTGGAGCACATAAAAAAAGAAGCACCCACCAACATGGCTTTACTCGCTGTGTTCCTCTCTAAGGAAAGACCTCCTTTACCTAGCTTTACCAGATGGTACGCCCACTTAATGCTCTTGAGTCTGGCTAGGCAGTGTATATAAAGCTTCGACTCTGTGCTCTGTAGATACTCTGCTGTGTGTGTGCTTACAGACCCTCGTGCTTGAGTGTGAGCTCACGTGCCCGGCTGTATCCAAGTGACTGCACGCAAGTTCATGGGGGGTGAGGGGGCAGAGCTTATGTAGTTTCTGGTGCTGCATGCATGCCGTTATCAATACAACCAGACAAAAGTACTGGCAACTTTTCTGTTCCATATCGTTCGAGCAAGGTACATACATTCCAAATGCAATGGTTGATCCTCATGAAAAACAACAACATGCAATACCTTCGATAACATTATTTGGTGTAAAATTCATTGAAAATCCTGTTTATTGCAGGAGCTCAGCCTGGTTTCATTTATAAATGTCCCAGAGTGACGTAATCATGAACAAGGGCAGATCACTATGTTTATAGATCAATGTCACGAGCTAAAGCTGTGCTCAGCATTACTGAAGGGTGAACAATCACAGCATTACTGGCACATTTACAAATGTTAAAGGCACAAGGGCTGGTTTGTTATGATTTGTGTCTCTGCGTGTGTCTAAACAATAGTTAATACAAAGTAAGATGACATTGTGAGTTACCTTTTGTTACATTCATGTATTTATTAATTGTTGATCATATTATCATATTGGCTGAAACATCTATAAACATGGTGGAATGAACGTATTTAAAGGGCCCACGTACATTTTTCTATCATAATTATATTGTGATGAGAGTTTTTGGCCAAAAAATGAATATAATCACCATTTTCCCACCCTGATTTTATCCCGAATAACTGATTTGTTGATTTTCTTACTGTGCTTTTTAGACTAAAATATGTAAAATGGCATCTTTGCTCTGACTTGCAAAGAATAAAAAAAAAATAGAAAAAGCCTTTCAGTCTTTTTTATTACCTCAATGGGTAATAAGCGCTTATTGAATTATTACGCATGTATATATATATATTTACATGAATTGCCTTTTGTGATATCAGAATCAGTTTGGCGCTGTTTACACACTGTGTTTTTAGATCAACACATTTCTGGTTCAGTGCTTACACGGAGTAAACAGTACAGTGTCATATTGAGAATAATTAGCATCTCCATACAGTTTGAGATGAGCAGGTACTGATCAGATTAGAACAACAAACTTTCAACACCAAACATGTATTAGTATATGATATTAGAGGATACATTTTGAAAATATGATTTCTGGTTTGATAGCTGAGTCTCACTCCTTCAAGATATCACTAATTTGAAAGAACCAGTCGTGTGAGAGGGGGTTGTCACGACTGGAGACGTGTATTATGCCCTGTCCGCTCCTCCCAGTGCTGCTGCCCATAAATCAGAGTATCTCAGGGGACGCCCAAGGCCATGGAGAAGCGGCTCTACCTCCAGTAGTAAACTGGCCTATTTTGCCTGGGCTGCATCTGGCAGTGCGCTCAGCATTTCAGCAGGTGGGCTGTCAGCACACACTCCAGAACTAACTCTCCCATGCCCTGATATCACTAAATCCCACGCTAAACAAAGGCCCAGCTGAGACCTGAACCGGCCCCACGCCTTTACAACAGCAAGATTTCCAAGACGTAGACAGAAGAAGAAAGGCCCTGGAGGACAAAGACAAACTTCACACCTGTTTCTTGCTGAAGCTGACCTAAAATGTACCTCAGCCTTGCTTGTGAGATTATTCGACTTCAAAAGGTAAAGCACCTCATATGTAAGCCAAGATGATTCACTTTGTTCTACAATAACATTTTGCTACATTCTTCCCAACACTGTTCCCCCTGCCGATAATCTCAACCCATGGTTCTTTGGAGAAATACCAAAGAGGAAGATACCCTTTCAGTGGAAAGTTCTTTAATGAGCCATTTTCAAATGACGCCACCACATAACATAAAGTAAAGATGTCTAATCTTGTCCTCAAACGGTTTGTGGGGCTACAGGTTTTCATTCCAGCATAGCAGGAGTATATATGATCAGTCTTTTAAAGACTGAGGCTAACTGAATAAACAAGTAAATCAAAAACCTTGCAGCCACCTCAGCAGATTTTACACAACTGGACACTGATACCATATCAATAACAGGCTCGTACCTTGTATTTCAACATGTGTAATTCTTCCCATGACCTTGTCGTGGTTGTGAACTCTCCAAAGTTATAGCCATACCTTCATGTGCAAGCCAGTACATCAGTATAGGAAAACATTAAAACTCTGCAAGCAGAGGCATTTAGTGTCTGGTGGTTCTCAAGAGTGGTGACATCGACCATTTCCATCTTGATACAAAGCATGGTGGTTTACACAATCAGATTACAGTGTGCCAGGCGCTGCAACCTGGCATGGATGGAGACAGGAATGTGCCCAAGGAGACACTAGGGCTTACCTTTATCTCTGCAAGCTTGAATATAAGGAACACAACAGAATGCTTGCAGCAAACTTGACCTTTGTAAAATTAAGACGTTCATTGTTGATCCAGCCTCCACTGTTCACAGTGTGGGCTAGTTGCATCAATCACTTTTCTGTAGGTGGTAATTTAACATGGGTGATTTTGTACTGCGAATAATCACATTCCGCTCGCGCACTGCTGTTCACACAGTGGAAGAAGGCGATTGCTGTTCCACCGTCTCTGCTATGCAGACTTGTTATGCTCTCGCTAAGGCTTGAGTCCTTGAGGGCCCTTTGTAGGTTTAGCCCTTGGGCGGGAGGTAGGACAGCTTTTGCGGGAAATGAAGTCCACCAAATGAGGACACAAAGACAGGAATGCCACACATGCAGCAATGTACACACTCGCTGTAGCCACTGCGATGCGGTCACTCTCTCTGGCTTTGTACACAGCCTCACAGGTCATTCGCCACAGACGGCTCCAGCGGAGAGGCCTCCGGCCATTGTCCTAACCAGCGCCTTGTTTTGATGTGCACCGAGGTAACACTGAATTCCTGGTCAGGTCAAAGATGAAAGTGAAAATTCTGGAGAGGGGAGTTCAGGTTCATGGATACGACAAACAACAGATAGGCCGAGTCGCAAAGTCTAAGTCAGATTACCTGTACTTGTATTACTTGTATCTTTTCTTAGAAGGTGTAAAATTTTCACAAAAATGCCCCCCCTCCCCATGTCAGTGTGTGTAACCTCAATGTGGTTTGACCTTTACTTTCTAGGGAAGATTGCCTATGTACACAATAGCGACTCCAGTTGTTTTGAACTAGTGCAGAGGCAGCCAAATGAAATCAGTTTCAGGCGGGAGCTTGTTTCACATCCTAAATTTGCTGCGAGCACTTGCCAATGTGCAGAACCCAAGGGGATCGATCTGCTTTGATATCGCAAACTTTGTACAATTGAATGTCTCTCAAAGGAGAATGAAAACTGTATGATCTCTGCTGTTGATCTTCGTCATGTGACTGTGTAGAATCTCTGCTCTGAGTGTGCACCTACTGTTCTAAATCCTTCAGTAATCCAGGCTTCTTTTTTTTCCAATTTGGAATAAAATAAACACATCAAACAGCAGAGGGGAAAGCAGATGGGAGTGTGGAGATGCGCTACATAAATCAGCTCAGTCCATCCCCTCCACTCTCTGTCTCTCTTTTCATGTATATGTTTTTGTCTCTCTGTCCTCTATCTCTCTCTCTCATACAAAATATATGTATCTCTCT